>JAECUM010038738.1:0-33457 GCA_016617855.1 Megalonaias nervosa | reverse complement strand
TATACATAGACCCTACTGGAGACATACTGTATAGTACCCACAATGCAATCACATGGTTTCTGCACAGTACTGGTCCAATATGGCCAGGGAGCCATATGGCCACTTGATCAGAGTGCCGATCGTTTCAAACCTAGCTTCTATTCTTGCAAGAATTGTATTTCAGCCCAACAATTCCTCTTGAACAGAGTTTGTCTCCTGCAGAAATAGTCATTGGCATCATTTCAGTGGGAGCTTCAGTGCTTACTAAGAACTATCTCTTAGTCCAAGAATCCTTCACTTACAAGGTTTACTTAATGTGACAGCAGACATCATTGTTCTAGGTCGTCTATTGATGAGGCCATTGCATAGATAGTTGTCCCAATGGCAGCCAAAACTTTGCTCCTTGGGACAAACAGTTTATATGAGGTCCTATCTCAGGAAATAGGAGAACCTCACTTTTTCAGCTTAGATCTTGTGGTCCCTGGCAGGTACGGCCTTCTAGTTGACAGTTTGTAAGACCATGACAACAAGGGCAGGGGTACACATCTCCTTCCATAATTGCAGCAGGCAAGTGGTTAGTGGCATACTCAGGATCATCTGTTGCATATCAAGATCATAGAGAGATGAAAGACTTGAGAAAAGCATTCCACTGATGGCAGGAGAAACTGCATGGATAGGGCATTATCATTCTGTTCAACAACTCCACTGTGGTGAATTATCTCGAAAGGCAAGGGGGAACAAAGGCCCCAGACTTTTGAATTCTTATTTGGGAATTTCTAAGCTGGTGTCTTCAATGACAAATCCATATACAAGTTTGTCATATTCCAAGCAGACTTAAGGTATTAACGGACTTGCTGTCCAAGAAGAATCAACTTATACAAGCAAAATGGTAACTGCATCCCTCGGTTTTCACTCGCATATCGACCATTGGTGGATTTTTATTACCAATAAGAGGAAAGCAAAACTCTCAACATTTGCCTCACCAGCCACAGATCTGAAGGCCTGTGCAGTCAGTGCTCTTTCCATCGATTGGAACAGATTGTATGCATACATTTACACTCCAGCACACCTGTTCCAAATGTGATACAGAAAGCAGGAGAATTGGAGTTCCGCCTCATTCTTGTTGCTCTGCTGTAGTGGGAAAAAAATCATGGATCAAAAACCTGATGAGTCTAGAGGCAGAAATCCCCAGAAAATAGAGATATTTTCTCTTCTGCTGAGGCAATCACAGTGGCAGGCATTCCATCCCAATCCAGAGGTGTTGAACCTGCACACCTAATCATATTAAACAGGTCCTCAAGAGCAAACAGTTCTCTCATCAAGTGTTGGAGAGGATCACTCGAGCAATATTGGTTGTACTCTTGACAGTTAAAATGGAAATGGAGAATTTTTGTACAGTGGTCTGAGCATTGTGCAGCTGAATGCATCAATACTTCTATAGCTAACTCCCTACTTTGGCTCTTTGATGACAAATAGCACAATCATAAGGTATTTTGACTGGGTAGGGTAGCATCTTTGAAGAAGAAACCAATATTTTTCTAGTAAAAATATGTTTCTTCAATAATACTTACACAGTCATAATACATATACACTCTTGCAGTCTCCCCACAATTAGATCCATATAGAGAGCATGCCTTCCACTCAGCAGTTACTGAAATATTCATGGGATTTGGCATGCATCAAGGGGAGATCACTCTATCTGCCACCTAGGTGGGCAGATAGCTTTTAGCGTTTTAGCTAAAAAGGTTTAGCTATCTGGGAGGGCTGGATTTGGGAGGTAGTAATTGTTCCAAGGTATTATGATCAGGTAAGTATTATTGAAGAAACATATTTTACTAGAAAATGTGTAGAATGAAAACTCCACAAACAAACTTAAGATCATCAGACTCACTATAGGTGAAGGGTATCATTTGTATTGAACAAATCGGAGAGGTGTGGTGGTGTTGTCCCAGTTGTATATGGGACACACATACCTGATTCATGCATACCTCCTGAAGGGTAAACCTGAACCAGAGTATGTATCCTGCCAGTTTCCATTGACAGTGGAACACATTTTTTTTTTAAGTGTGTTGATTTCCCACCTATATGAGAGAAGTATATTGGTATGAACTGCATGAAGAAACTGTGCAAGGACGTATCACCCAAGAAAATCTTGGAATTTTAAAGGGAATGCAGTTTATACAAGAAATTTTCATCATATTGTAAGGATTTTAAATGTATTACCTTTATCTGTTATTTATGTATTTTAATGAGTTACATTTTTAACATTGTATCTTGTTGTGCCTAGTTATACATTGATTTAGGAGGCTTTATCATCCTCATTTTTGAGCAGTTCACTTTTACATTTTTGGACATAACCTTTTCTTGGCACTACCTAGCCACTAGTGTGCAGAGAGACTGTAAAGCACTACATATATATGTACATATTTTCGCTGTTACTGTACAGATAATATGATGTGACAGTGTGAATGTTTAATTTTTATTAACACCAGTATTTGGTTGCAAGCTGCATAAATGATGGTGTTTATATACACATATCAGAGACTTGAATGATTAACTCATGGTGCTTATCTACACATATCAGAGATTTGAATAATTAGCTGACATTAACTAGTAGTTGATGGTGCTAATATACACATATCAGAGACCTAAATGATTAACTGATGGTATTGATATACACATATCAGAGACTTGAATGATTATCTGAGGGTGCTGATATACACATATCAGAGACTTGAATGGTTAGCTGGTTGTGTTTATATACACATATCATAGACTTAAATGATTAGCTGATGATGTTTATATCCATGTATCAGAGACTTAAATGATTAACTGATGGTTGCGTATATACACATATGAGAGACTTGAATGATTAACTTGGTTGTGTTTCTATACACTTATCAGAGACTTGAATATTTAGCTGGTTGTGTATATATACACATATCTGAGACTTGAATAATTAGCCGATATTAACTAGTAGTTGATGGTGCTGATATACAGATATCTGAGACTTGAATGATTACTTGATGATGGTGACATAAACATATCGGAGACTTCATTGAATATCTGATGATATACACGTCTCTGATGATACTTAAATGATTAATGGATGGTTTTGATATACACTTATCAGAGACATTAATGATTAGTTGATGGTGTTGATATACACATATCAGAGACATTAATGATTAGTTGATGGTGTTGATATACACATATTAGATATTTAATTAGATGTCTCTTAAAGCAAGTTTTAACAGTGGTGTAATAAAATGCAGTTAGAATTGGAGACAGCCATTAATGCCATGGATTCAGAGTAAGAAATTACCTAATTTTCAGAAGCTTCAATAGGTTGACTGAGATAATGTAATGCAGTTTTTATGTAAATATATTTATAAATGCCTAATGTTATGATCCAACTTTAAGGAGAGCAAGTTTCATTTTGTTATTCCAAGTGTAACAAGTACATAAGAAATCTGAATGATTGTATGATTTGAGACACCTTACCTTTCTATTTAGGTCCCTACTGAACAGTGATGATAAAGTTTGACAGCTCAGATTCTGTAAAAATAAGTGGCGAGTGAAGTACAGCTAAAAAAGTAAAGAGCTTACAAATAAAATAAATCAAAATATGTCCAATTATTGTTGAACTCTGTTGAGCACATTGTTGTGTATGTTTAATTTAGTTATTGGTTTGTTTTAATTTTGTTTTAATTCCATTACATGCTATTGTAATGTAACTTTATTTGCTGGATTTGATATTGTCCAGGATTGAGTTTAGTTCTGTTTGACCTGACTGATATATTTCTTTTCTTTCATTGATAAACAACTTATAATAGAAACACTGTATCTAGTTTCTGACCTTGATTCAGAATCGGCAACAGTTTTGGTAAACAACATTTTTAAATTTTTTTTTTATTTTTTTATTTTTCTCAGAGTAAAAATCATTAACTTAAGTCAAGGTCATACCTGGATTATGTGACGGGTGGCATGTATCTATTGTTACAAACTTCTATTTTTGCCAGAACAATAAACTCTTTTGACCCTCATCCGGGAATCTGTTTTGCATCTTAATTAGCATATAACTGTTGTTTTTAATAGAAGTTTGTTAGTCAGGCTCCAAACAATTGACACGTTAAGTTGTTATATTGTGACCAGTTTGAGTTGAATTTTTATTTTATTGAATTCAGGTGATTGTTTTCCCTGGAAATACATGTACATAAGTGCTCCTATAAAATTCTTGGACAAAGACATTCACTGGAATTTATACGGAATTCAAAACTGGAATAATATTTTCTGTGATTCAACAAGAAACTGTTGACACATCTACACTTTGAAGGTTACAACAGACGTCATTGCCTTCCATTTTGGATTTCATCGGGATTCGAACTCGATTTCATTCAGGACTTTTTATTACTAGGACTTCTATTTTTAATTCTTGGATTATTTTTGGATTTGATTCGTAAAACCATAAGTTCTTTCTTTCCTAATTTTTCACTTTGTATTCTAGGAAATAAATTATTTGTTAAATTTTACAAAGCTTGTTGTCTTCACTCTTTTCTGTTACTAATTTTAAGAGCCTAGACTTGTCACAACATGGAACCATTAATGTTTTGATATTTTAGGGGTCAGCAACTCAATTGGTGATATCAAAGATGGCTACTCAATTTAATTGGACAAAAATTTGCTGGATTTCAAACAAATGGAGAGACAGCCAAATTGGGAAATTCCGTAAGTGTTCCCACATTTAAATGCATATTTTCTTATCAACTTTAAACAGTTTTATTTGACTCTAGCTGTTAAGAAACTGTTATGTTGTTAAATTTGTGATGGCTATTTATATTTTTCAGGAAAATAGCAGATGAAACTGTGTTGTCTTTTGATGTGCGTAGATATGCTAAAGCTATATCAGACTTCTTAGAATCATTAAAGACCAAGTATGGAACAGAATGGAAAAAACACAATATTAATATAGGTAAGCACTTTTAGACATTTAGCTCCAACTGAAGTGTAAAGAAGTAAATGAGAAGCTGAAACTTCTTGATATATTTCATGGAAAATATCATAATAGATGTGCAAGGTGTATTTAAAAAGTTCTGAATATTAGTATGCTTTACAACAATGTTCGTTATAAGTAAATGTTCATCCATTCAGAGTACTCCCCATGCTTTCCCAGACAAGTTGTCTGCCCCTAGCGAATCTTTGAAAATGGGATTTAACCAAACCTGACTTGGAGCTAAATCAGTGCTATCTGGAGGAGGTGGCAAATCTAAATCAGGACTATCTGGAGGAGGTGGCAAATCTAAATTGGGGCTATCTGGAGGATGTGGTAAATCTAAATCAGGGCTATGTGGAGGATGTGGCAGTGTTTGGATGCTGTGCTTGTTCAGGGAGTTCACTTCCCCGTAACTTTTGGCAGGCAAAGAGGCACCATCTTTAGTGGATTCATAACCCATCTTTAAACAATGAAACCACCTCAAAATTATGAGATTTGATATAATGGCGTCTGCAGACTATCCATGTAGGCCTTGATATTGGTCAGAGTGTACCGTAAGAGGGTCTGGATTTTGCAGTGTGCTTTGCACAATAGCTGAAGTTATCTCCAGTGACCTTTTTACATTACTGTCATTTATCTATGTTACAGCACATGCACACTTATATCTGCAGATGTCCAACATACTACATGTGTGGTTGCAGGTCATTTTATTGAATGTTATTTTGTCTTTTGAAAGGCATCAAATTTATTGACAAGTTGAAAGAAAGAAAAAGTCACAGGAAAATGTTTTGGACTTTTCAAATATGCCTCTATCTTTTAAGATCAAATTAACACTAATATGAGTTAAAATTTCAAGTTTAATGCAGCTTGTTTTGAAAGAGAAAAGCAGCATTGTCATCTCACCTTGTCAAAGTAGGGGTAAGCTTTTATACTACTCACTGGCATAGATAAAAGAACATACATCTGCACACCCTCATTGAAGAACACTCTAGTAGCCTAGTGGTTAGAGCATCCACCTCGGATGCAGGAGGTTGCTGGCTTGAACCCTGGCCGAGTCATATCAAAGACATAAAAATGGCACTAACAGCTGCCTCGTTAGGTGCTCAGCATTAAGAGCTTAGTGTTAGAATTGGTCGGCTCGTGTCAGGGTAATGTGACTGGGTGGGACATCATGCTGCATGTCTGCTGCATGATGCTTCAGTGCTAGACATCACTATAAACTGCCACATTGCAGACATCATAGCGATATGACTGAAATTTTTTTAAAGCTACATTAAAAATCCAAAATCTCACAAATCTCCCTCATTCAGTGTTTACCATTATTTCTTCCAAGGTCATAGGCAACAGTATAGAGTGGGTTTTATAACAACTACATCTATGGGATGAAATTGGTACAAAAATGTACATTAGTTGTACACTTTCTGTTAAGTTTTGGCAATTGACTAGGGTTTTCTGGACACTGTATTAATACTGTTACACCTGGAATGATGAAAATTGGTGAGTGGATGCATCTTAATGAGTACTACACCCTCATCCCAATTGTTGGTCACTGTGACCTATATATTAGTTTGTTTTTTAATCAAGCTCAATTCATAACAGAATCATCAAATTATATGATTGAATGTATCTCAGTTATTACCATAACCACCACAACGTTACCACAAAGGAAGGTTTCTATCACCTACATTTCACACTTTACTGCCTTAGGTTAAGTTTTTGCATTTAGCTCATGACAAACTTGGTTTTTTGTATCATATCTATATATGGTCACACTTGTCCTACCTATCACCTGTGTTGCGCATTCACCTGGTCATAATGGCCATTAATTTTCCCCCAGCAAATTTTTTGTATAAATGCCCAGTATTAAATGGTGTCAACAGCCAGATGTTTCCTAAGCAAAAATAGATTTCTTAATTGGTCAATGGAGCATATCAGCAATGACCATTTCAAGTATTTAAATTAGACACTTTTGTTTGATGAGCAAGGCATTATTTAGATAAAGGTGTATCATGTGTTTAAGCATTTAATATCTCGATTGTGTTTGTGTACTACAGTCACATTGTCAGTCACACTCAAAGTAGTCAGCATGTTGGCTTCGAAAGCAAGGCACTTTTTATCCTTACAAGAGAGAATCAAAGCATTTAGTTCATTGGAGTGTGGGAAAGGTAGTTGTGTTATTGCAGCAGAAATCAAAATCACCTTTTGTGTCAGTATGACAGGTATATTTAGATATATTCATCTATTTGAATGGGAATTAAAGCTCTTTCTGAAGAAAAAATGTTCATCCTTGAGAAGAGATACAAGTTACATCCCTTTTCACTGAGTTTTGGGGTAATTCAGTATCCAAAAATATGTCTGTTAAGGCAGGTCAAAATAATGATATAACATTGATTGAGATGGAATTAATTTCATTTGCATAGTATTTATACAAAATGTTTCAAAGGTGGTCAGTTTTCTTTGAAGATTCAGCAAAACTATATCTTCAAAGTACATTTAAAAAAAGCTACTGTTCCTGCCTTCAGAGGTTTGTTAATTTTAGCTCATTCTGGTAGCATGACTATTGGATCGACCAACAAGTAGATCTCCACTTTTTAAATTTTTGGTTAATATTTCTGGTATTTGAAAAAGATGCTGTCGTCCTCTCATGAATAAGAAATTTAAAAAAAATTCAACAGATGATGGATACACAGGTGTTTTGTTCTGACTGGGATTACTACTGAAAATGTGATTGTTCTGAAGGATTTAATTATATAAGTGAAATGAAGAGGGATTTTACTTACCATCTGCATGCAAAGGTCAGTCACATTAATAGCAAGTGGCTGATAGTCTGACATTTCATCCAATAGATCCATTATGAGATTGTGCCATGTCCGGTTGATCTCTATTAACAGAAATGTCAATAAAAAGCAGAGATCTCACAGCATGTAGTACTCAGGCCAGATGTCAGCATAAGTGGATTATGATATAACAATGCACTGTTAAGAATTTTGTCAATATGAACAAAGGATATGTTCATTTAAATATAGATAGCTTCCAGTGTATTTAATAGCAAGTTTATGGCTTCTTTCTTGGTGCCTCTGAATTTATCCACTCCAAACCCAAGATTGTATATACAAGTTTAAACAGCCAACAATGTCACAAAAAGAAATTGCCAGACATTATGTTTTGTCAGCATAAGGATAAAAAATGTGCAATTTGTGACATTGGCGAAGCCCAGTGTGGTTTCTGAATAAACTGATTACATGTTATTTTTTGTACTTTTAAGATGAAAAAACTAGTTTTTCATGTATGAGAAAAATAAATGTATATGAAATTTCAGGAGCTATGCCATGGTCATCTTATATTAGAACTTATTTTAGAATTCATACAAAATATCTTCCCCACAATGATTAAATAATTTAACACTTACGTGTGTGTGAGAGTGTGTGACTTTTTCCACTCTATCTCACTCTCTCTCTCTCTCTCTCTCTATATATATATAGATATATACATGTTCATGAAAGATGTTGAGTACTACACTCTTGTCCCTAATATGTCACATTAACCTATAATTTGTTTTTTCTGACTTATGTTAAATGTTATGCCTTCAGTATATTTTTCAAGTTGATCAGGGTGGTCCATCATTTTCAAGACAGTTGGCCACATGGACCAAAAATGTGTGTGTGTGTGTGTGTCTGTGATTTGGATTTTTAACATAACTTTAAAAAAAATTTCAGTCATATTGCTACAAGGTCTGCAGTGTGGCAGTTTATAGTGATGTCTATCACTGGGGCATCATGCTGCAGACATTTAGCATCATGTCCCACCCAGTCACATTATCCTGACACCAGGCCGACCAGTCCTAACACTAATCTCTTAATGCTGAGCGCCTAGTGAGGCTGCTGTTAGTGCCATTTTTATAAGTCTTTGGTATGACTCAGCCGGGGTTCCAACCCACGACCTCCCACATCTAAGGTGGATACTCTGACCATAAGGCCACTGGAGCAGTCTGGACCAAAAATGTAAAATTTATGGGCTGTGCATGATGTATATTATAGTAATGATATTATAATTATAGAACTGACTTTTTGAACAAGTGCAGGCTGCAAAAGAATGACACATGGACTACTTTTGGCCAGCGGGCCTTAGTTAGACCACTCTGAACTAGATGATATGTATGTGGTTCTATTAGTACCACACCCATGCCACAAAAGAATCTCTATGTGATGTACATTTCACATTATACTGACTTAGCTTGTTTTTGTGTACTCACACAGACAATTAAGTTAATTTTCACGGTGTGTAAGAAATTATTTTTTAGTGTGTACTAAATTTTGAATGTTCTTGGGGTGTCTAGTGTATCTATTTTGTTGGGTATTCATTATTTGACATTTTAATAAATCAGTAGGCTACAAAAAAAGGGAAATTTAAGTTTATTTTTTTAAATTGTTACTGGTTTTATACTTAAATTTGATTGACATAAATGTAAAATTAATAATATTTTGCAGCTGCCTTGGAGTCAGCAAGTATGAATCTTACAACAGCTGCACAGAAATTCCATGAGCATGTGCAAACAATTGATAGAGAAAAGTAAGTGTGTGTGTGTATATATATAAACTGGAAGATAAAATCTACTACAGCTTTTGTTTCATCTGTTAAGTATAGATAAAATTTGGCATTAATAGTGTTGAAATTCATCACTTGAGTTTGCCATAAGACTTATCTTGTGATTCTATTTCAATTTTTGTTTCTTTCTTCAAAATGCATTGCTTTTTATTGTTTATTTTGATTGAGACATTGATTCATGGAATGCAGCATCGTAAGGACCAAAGAAATGTGTGTTTCTGATTGGCTGACCATCTGTTTTGCATTGCTAACCCCAGCACTTTTTCCCCCCAAGGATTAAAAAAGAAGTTTTAAAAAATTTATAAAAAAAAAGAAAAGAATGCCCGAAATTGATTTATGCATCTACTTGAGCCGGTTTTGCCCAGTACTTGAGTGCTTAGTACATTATATATATATATATATATATATATATATATATATATATATATATATATATATATATATATACTAATCATTATATATATATATATATTTATACCACATACATTAACAAATAACATGCATTTGAAGTGTTGGTATAAAGCAATTTAATATACCAATACTATTGGTATATCAAATTGTGATCCGCCCATGGCGCAATAATACGCATACATAAACATTCTCGCGAGCGTCTGCAGTTGATTCTAGGTCAATGATCAATTTCCACACATTAGTCACTAGTGACGTATGAAAAATAACGATGAAAAGTATTATTAATCCCCGTTTTCTAAATTAATTTAATATGGTACACATTTTCATCACAATCCTTTCTGCTTTCTGTTCTCCCCTCCCCTCTCGAGCATAACGGACAAACTAAGCAGAAATGTGGAATGAGAGAGAAAAGGAATTTGGGCTGGATTAAAACCTTGAAATAGAAATTACACCAAGTGACCTACAAGAATATGGTTCGTCGTAACGATACGTGTGCACTTTCCTTGGGATTTATCAACAGTGTTTATCAATGATACAATGTTGCAAACCAGTAAATTCCTCGGTTACGTGGTACACATAATGTGATATATTTAATGTAATGTTTTTTTTATTATTATTATTTTTTCTTAAACATACCATAATGTTCTAAAAAATCGATTATTACTATTATTATTTAAATATGAAAATGTCCAAAGCTCAAGCTCTCTCTCTCTCTCTCTCTCTCTCTCTCTCTCTCTCTCTCTCTCTCTCTCTCTCTCTCTCTCGACCATGGTAGCAGGATACGTGCTAAAATCTATGAAATGGCGAACGTAGAGGATTTTCCAACAATATCTCTGGACTTATGAATGATGGTAAAAGGTAAGTCAAACTGACCAAAGCATGAGAGAGAGAGAGACAGACAGACAGACAGAGACGAGTTTTAAAGTCAAACCGACGAGAGAGAGAGAGAGAAAGAGAGAGAGAGAGTTTGTGGGTCGGTTGTACTGTTGCTAAAGCAGAATAATGACTTAGATCAACTGTAAATATATTAAAATATTTTAATTACCTCTTGTTGGTTCGTCAGTTGGTTTAGTTTCTATTCCACATTAATCTCCATGCGCCGGTATTTGAATGGTGTAGCTATCCAAGTGTTGCTGCTGCCCTACTTTTATCATTAAAACCATCTTTCATGTTTACATCATAAGTGTGTATTATATTGATTTAATCAATGTGGAGAAAAATAGGAACCAAGAAAAGAAAACAATTAACTTATCAATATGCAGAGGTGATTGTAAATAGCCACTACGGCAGAGAAGTACATTTTGTAGCGGACACACTAGGGGATGTGAGGAGTTCATTCACTAGGTCAATACATGGCTGCCTGTAGTAAATCTGAACTCCGTTCAAAGGGCAAATATATGTATTTGTATGTGATACAAATAAAATATATGTACAGTATGTACGCTGTATCAATGATATACCACTCGTATAAATTTTTCATTAAAAGGAAACTCAGCAAGCTTCGTTTCCTTTTAATGAAAAATTTATACATCTCGTGGTATATCATTGATACAGCGTACATACTATACATATATTCTATATATATATCTATCTATATATATATATATATATATATATATATATATATATATATATATATAATTTTTTTTTTCAAAATAAACCTACCTACCCTAATTTTAAAACTAGTGCAATAGGAAACACCTTTTCTTTGCCTAACAGAAGCTGAGGTCATATTCTTATGAACCATTCTACTTTAAATATTAATATTAACTGACACCCTAAACATTACACCAGAAATGTTCAAACAGATCATTGGAAGTAACTTTATACATTTGGTCTTAGTAAGTACTTGCAAATGGCCATCCTTGGTTACAATTTTTGGGGTTCAGAATTTCACATTGAGTTGATAATACAAGATCTGTTATATCCTATAGTAGATCTGTTAGGCATCTGTGAGGCTGCCTGCACTTAAAATATCCAGAAATGTTATTTCCATCACGAAACATCTTTTAATATATTACTTTGCCACTTAACTTCCCTGTATACTTCTTTGTCATTTAAAAGAAATTGTTAGGTTTTAGTGACATAAAGATAAATGATATTTTTATTTGGACAATATTTCAACCATAAGGCAAAATTGCATATAGTTATTTTTATTTATTATTTTTTATCATTGTAAGATGAAAGGAAAAAATGAAGAAAAAAACAAAATCAGAATTCTGTTTAAACTTCAAAACAACAAGTATGCACTTGTAACTTAGACTATTTAAAATCCAACAGCCCTACGCTACCTATTTTCCATTTCCCAGTGCAGTTAGGTTCATTGTCACATGTCAATAAGCACTAAGAAAGATGAAATCAGACATTTTACGTGCATCCCATCTAGCATTGTATATTAAGATTTATTTGAAAAATGTAGTGCTTTTATGTAATTTGTTTTCATTTCTATAGATATATACTTCCATTGTATTGTAAAATTAAATGAGAAATTTATGTTTGTCATTTACCCAAATTAATTTGCCTGTGGGCAAGTAAATTTTTCAAACAGTTTTGAAAGTCTGAGCTAACCTAACAACCAACATGGTGTATCAAATCTGCACTCCAAAAAATTTTAATGACTGATTGTTACTAAGTAATAGTACATATATAAGCTTCCTTCCCACATTATGCAGTCATTTTAATACTTATTCGCTATATATATATATATATATATATATATATATATATATATATATATACACACACACACGCACACATTTTATTTCTATGCATTTTAAATAAATGATGATGGTTATGCAGATCTCTAATCTGTCCTTATAGTTTATATGGATCCCTATAAAATTCATATTTTTTTAAATTCCTTTTTTCCCTTACAACTACAGAGACAAAAATACTAAGGTAAAGAATGATTCATCTTAATGCATGTACTCCATGCAGTAGAGAAAACAATAAGCAGAAATAGAATGAATGTTTATGCTTAAACTATTATTTCACTGCATTGTGTTAATACAAAATGGCCAATTTCTGTATTCTAGTACTTAAATATGGAATTCAATTCATAATATTAGCATGCCACTATTCCTCTGATTTTTTTATGATTTCCCTCTAAACCCCAATATTTTTTCCTTTATATTGGATAACAGAAGCCTTTTAAAATCTGTATAAAATTGAAACATTTGGTTGGTAAGCCTGATTGTGGAATACTGCATGCCCATGCATTTGCACATGCATAAGTAACCTGGTGTAACTCCTCCTACACTAAGATTGTCAGATTTTGGGATGCAATTCGGAAATAGTCTGTAGCTATGCAAATTGGTTTTGCAACTTTAATCTATTAATGTTTAGGTTAGACACACTTATACATATGTGTGCAGACCTGCCAACCTGTACAATTTGACCTTAAGTCATACAAAAGTGACCCTTAAAATATGGACTTATGGAGTAAATGCAAAAATTATGGAAATATGATTGTTGAGGTAAAATCTTTATGCTGGCTTTTCTGTGTTTGATTTGGATCCAGGTTTCATATTAGATTTAGCAGAGTTGGTCAGGCAACCAGACTAACTTTACATGAGTGCTTCTGATGCTTAAACTGCACAAAGCAAAATATCGTCATGATCAAGATGTTGCTTATAGATTTTTAAAAAATGGCAGCCAACCAATGATGCATGTTCAAGATGAAAGTGAAAATAAGGCATTTAAAAAGTTGTGATAGTCAGTACAGAAGAATAAATATGAATATTCAGATTATTGGGATGAAAAAAGCAGGAAGGGCAGTTTATTGTGTTTATTGGACATGAGTATGTCTCATGGCAGGAGATATGATTGCTGTCATCATTTGAAATTGAAAAATGATATTTTCTTTCACCTTAATAAAAACTAATCTAACTTTTTGAAAATTAATCAACTGCAGTATACTGAGGTCTGTTAAGGTTGGCAGGTCTGCACTGTGTGTAATGGGGAGGGGGAGTAGTGATGCATGGGGCTTATGCGCATTGCTGCAGTTAAAGCTTTGACATGTTTTTGACTAACGTTAGATATACAGTCAAAACAGGAAGGCATATAAGATATCTTACAGGTCTCAGGATGACTCTTGGGTCATAAGGGTGATGAGGAGGTGTTGTTAAAAGTAATTTTATACCATATTAGGCAATAAGTAAGCATAGAGATTTGTGATGGCAAGCTAATAGTGCCATATTAGCCAATAAGTACACATTGGGATTTGTGATGGCAAGCTAACACTGCTATATTAGGCAATAAGTAAGCACTGGGATTTGTGATGGCAAGCTAACACAGTGCCATATTAAGCAACAGGTAAGTAACAGGATTTGTGACAGCATCTAATACAGTTTCTTAAGTTAGTGTCAATACTGTAACAGAGTTTCATGCTGCACAAAGCAATTAATATAGAAAGATGTGTTTGTCAATAAACTGATCTGCTTGAAAAATATTTTGTCATGCTTGTGAATGAACCATAACAAATATAAGACATGGAGTCTCCTAAATTTCTTTTCCAGTCCATTGGCTGTGAGGATGGCAAATGACAAAATGATTCAGCTAGAGAGGGTCTTCATAGATCCAGAGGGACTTCCAGGAAGACCATTCTATAAGTGAGTTTATTTATAACTTGTATTTTTAGCTAACATGGCCATAAGGCCATGTGAGTCTGTGGTATTTGTATTGTTGTCTTATTGAAGAACAACTCCAGAGGCGGTCTATACTGTATTAATTACATGACATCAGTACATTTGTGAAGTGGAGACAAGACTGCCATGAGAGTATTTCTCTCATAGAACAGGCATAACATAAACTAGCTGTTGGTGTGTTATATCAGTTTAGTCTGTTATGGAATACCTGAGTACTTTTACTGCCAACTACAGATGAGTGATATTTAAAGCTAATTAGATTAAGGCTAACACTACAGTATTATCCAGCTTTGGTCTGCATCATCTGGAATCTCTTAAGATTTCTGGCTGTAAGTCTGGCCATGTTGGGATATGATAATCTAAAGGCATTTACTGTGCATAATTTCAAACACTGCACGTACGGCCTGAACTGCACAGCATACAATTTATAGAAATTGAGTGATCTTCTTTTGCCAGCTGGAAACATTTATACCACATGCACTTAATTCAGCCAACTGTATTGACATCTGTAAATAGAGAGAAAAAATGGCATATAGGAAAAACCAATAAAGATTTGCATTCAACTATTCTGTGAGGTGGATGATAGTAATAACAAAAACTGCCTGTGGAAATTACATGAATGACCTTTGAAGATGTAATATGAGACAGTTGTTTGACAGAATTTGTAGACATGGTGGAATACTGAGTTGAAGTACTTTAGATCCAAAGACAGGTAGTTAAAATAGCATGACATGCTTATTGTATGATGAAGTTAGATGAAGTGTGCCTAAGTTTTTAATAGTCCCAATGAAAAAATATTAAATTCAAGTAATTTATTGAGGTATCTTCCACTACTATTTTATTAACATTTTTACCTAAAAGTAAAGTTTGTAGTCTCAGCAGTTCTTGAAAGCACATGCTTCCAGTTACATGATATGTTGTACCATTTATAAATTGTTAACTTCTGGCAAAGTTTTGTAACAATGTAGATATGAAGTGACGGATAACTGATTTCTTCTTCAAATACGTTACCTAATCTTAATACCTTATGAGAACTACTGCTTCCTTAATACCTTATGAGAACTAATACTTAATGAGAACTACTACTTCCTTAATACCTTATGAGAACTACTACTTCCTAAATACCTTATGAGAACTACTACTTCCTTAATACCTGTGAGAACTACTACTTCCTTGCAAATCCCTCCCCTTAGTCTAAAACCTTTTAGCTTAAAAGCTAAACGTTATCTGCCCAGATAGGTGGCAGTTAGATAGAGTAATCTTTCCTGCAAAAACTTAAGTTGCTACTTCCACCTGTGTCAAGTAGCATGCTCTCTACAGACAGAGAACCTTGCAATCCAATATGATTATTCTGGACATTTTCTATCTTAAGCAAGTTAGAAGACTTTGCTTCAAAGGGAGGTATATTACTTCTATAATTTCCACTTTTTCCTCCTTTGTTTGATGACAAAGTTCTTTCCTTTTTTTGTATGATCACATTGTCATCCTCACACATTTATGTGCCCTTGGTATGTACTTGCACATGCCACTAGTGTGTCCCCTCACATTGCTATAGCTGTATTTAATAATATGCAAGTATGCTGTGTGATATAATATAATTTCTCCTATGATCAGATACATACAGCAGAGGGATTTTTGGGGAAACCACAAAAAGGATCAGAAGGACACTCCTAGGACAAAGGTCACTCAGAAGTAGTCCTACCAACCAATAAAAACCACAGTTCTTAAGAAAAGAGGATAAGAGGCAGAGAGAGGACAATCATTTTTGCCTGCATTTATCTCCACGACAGCCTATCCAAAAAAAATTACATTATCTTCATGCCATTCTAATTACAAAACCTGGTTGGGAGGAAGGGTCCAATGCATCAATGCTCAATCTGGCAAGATTTGCCATGATGACCTATAGACCCAAAAGGTGGTTTCCAAGGGTCTCAGTATCACCTTCAGTGCACCTCCTCCTTTGTCCAGTGTTCTCTCAGCTACAACATTTCCCTCTGACCCATTCAAAGCCACCACTCTCTGTGGTATTTGTATTTGTACAACATTTCCCTCTGACCCATTCAAAGCCACCACTCTCCAGTGTTCTCTCAGCTACAACATTTCCCTCTGACCCATTCAAAGCCACCACTCTCTAGCAAAACATTAATGACGTTCTCAAGAAAATGGAAGTAGAAATCATTCACACTGTGAATCCTGAGGGCTTTTATTTCAGGCTGTTTATGATTGCAAAGGTTACAGCACTCTTTGCCCTGTGATTGACTTAAGTGCACTAATCAGTTCATTTGCACCTCATGATTCACAATGGAAACACCAATCAGGTTCTAAATGCT
The DNA here is from genome assembly GCA_016617855.1 of Megalonaias nervosa. Classification (NCBI taxonomy): domain Eukaryota; kingdom Metazoa; phylum Mollusca; class Bivalvia; order Unionida; family Unionidae; genus Megalonaias; species Megalonaias nervosa. The sequence goes on along the minus strand of JAECUM010038738.1, from coordinate 16,493 downwards.
GTCCAGGAGGAAGACTATGCAATCATTTTAGATTTACAAAATGTGTATCCTCACATCCCCATTTACATGCTTCCAGGAAGTTCCTACAATTCATCTGCCAAGACACTGTTTGCCAGTTCAGGGCACTCCTTTTGGGACTCAATTTCAGTTCCTGGGCTTTCACACAATTTATGAAACATGTAATGGCCCATGTCCACACCACCTTCACAGTGGCAGCATCAAATTACCTGGATGACACCTTCACAGTGGCAGCATCAAACTACCTGGATGACATACTACAATAACATCAGGTGAGCTGTATCTTGGAGCAAGATATCATATCCTTTTTTACTCTCTTTCTCAACCTTGACTTCCTTGCCAACAAGGACAAATCCAACCTCATTCCATCTTGACATTTTGTCATTCTAAGTATGGAGTTCAACACTAGGCTAAACAGAGTTTGTCTCCCTCTATGCAGTTACATCCATACAGAGAGCATGCCTTCCAATGGTGACTGAAGTGTTCATGGGACTTGGCACAAATCCCTGTACCAAGGGGATATCACTCCAACTGCCACCTAGGTGGGCAGATAACCTATAGCTTTTAAGCTAAAATGTTTTAGCCTGGGAATGATGGATTAATGAGGTAGTACGGGTTCTCCTAAGGTATTATGGTCAGATAAGTATGATTGAAGAATCATTTTGCTAGTGTTACGAGTCAGTGCTCTTAAAATAAGTAGCAGAAAAGAGTGACAGACAACAAGCTTTGTAAAATTTAACAAATAACTTATTTCCCTAGAATACAAAGTGAAATGAGAAAAAAGAACTTGCAGTATTGTGAATTAAATCACAAAATAATCCAAGAATTAAATCAGACACAAGTCCTAGTAATTTAAAGTCCTGAATAAAATTCAGTAAAAGTCCCAAAGAAATCGAAAACTGAAGGTGATGACATGTCTGTTATAGCTTATGGAGTGTTGATGTGTAAACAGTCCTTTGTTGAATCACAATAGTATAATTCCAGGTTTGAATTTAGTATAAATTCCAGTGAATGTCTCAATCCAAGAATTTTATCAGAGCACTTTTGTCCAAAATCCTGACCCAAATAAACATATTTACTTCTTCTATTAATAGCGATTCTGATATAAAGCCCATACACATAGAGTATAATTTAGCTATGTAGTAGTTGTTTACATCAAATGAAATTAAAAAAATAAAAAACAGTCAGTCAGGTCAAGCAGAAATGAACTCAATTTTGGACAAGGTTAAGTCCAGCATACAATGTTACATTACAATAGCATGTAATGAAATAAAAGTTTTAAAAAACTAACAAACAAACAATTAAATATATATAATGCTAGAAAAAATTGGTTTCTATACTCCAGTATCACACACAGTTTGCAAAAGTATTACAAATTACTGCATATATGCTGACTGTAGTGAACCCCACAAAAACCAGGATAAAAGTCAAACAGAAAGTTAAACTTTTGATGAAGAATTCGATTCCACAGTGGTGGAAAATATAAGAAAAGCATCATGCCTGAAAGAAATCAATTGAAAGAAGAAACTTTGCACAGAGTGATGATTATAATGGTGGGTGGGCATACAATTGTTGACTTCTCCTTGCTGCTAGAGTGTAATTGGATGTATGAGAAATGAGACTCCTACAGTAAAGGTGGTCATTTATTAGGTTTTTCATGCCAGTATCATGTAAAATAGACTATGTAATGGATATCTCATTTAATCATGAGGTTTGCCCATTATGATCACACCACTGCCCCACTTTATCAAATGAAGGGTGCTAGTTGGCTCCTTTTTGATCACTCCACTGCCCCACTTCATCAAATGAAGGGTGCCAGTTGGCTCCTTTTTGATTACACCACTGCCCCACTTTATCAAATGAAGGGTGCTAGTTGGCTCCTTTTTGATCACTCCACTGCCCCACTTCATCAAATGAAGGGAGCCAGTTGGCTCCTTTTTGATTACACCACTGCCCCACTTTATCAAATGAGGGGTGCCAGTTGGCTCCTTTTTGATCACTCCACTGCCCCACTTTATCAAATGAAGGGTGCCAGTTGGCTCCTTTTTGATTACACCACTGCCCCACTTTATCAAATGAAGGGTGCTAGTTGGCTCCTTTTTGATCACTCCACTGCCCCACTTTATCAAATGAAGGGTGCCAGTTGGCTCCTTTTTGATTACACCACTGCCCCACTTTATCAAATGAGGGGTGCCAGTTGGCTCCTTTCTGATCATTCCACTGCCCCACTTTATCAAATGAAGGGTGCCAGTTGGCTCCTTTTTGATTGACACTCCACTGCCCCACTTTATCAAATGAAGGGTGCCAGTTGGCTCCTTTTTGATTACACCACTGCCCCACTTTATCAAATGAAGGGTGCCAGTTGGCTCCTTTTTGATTACACCACTGCCCCACTTTATCAAATGAAGGGTGCCAGTTGGCTCTTGTTTGATCAAACATGGCTGAAATACTACATTCAGAAAAAGCTGTTACATATCACACACGTTTAGAATTAAAAGGTCATGACTCCATGATTACAGTTGTAATTGTCACACTCAGCAAAATTCTGACTTATTTTTGGTTAACATTACTGACCATTTCAGATATCAGAATTTTTTTTTAGGCCACGTTTCTGTATGAGAATTGTTTGTAATCTTGGGGCCTTCAGCTGACTCAATACAGTAATCAGCAGAGTTAGATGGCATCCTAATACAGGTTTATTTCTCTTAAAATTTCACCTAAATGACTCAGAATTTTTAGTTGAGTCTCATTGTCTGTGAGAATTTTGTTGTAGTTTTGGTGAATCAATGCAGCAAAGACCAGTACAGTTGTACTTGCTTGAAGTAATCACCTCTTTGAAGAAAGTTATTACCAAATTTAGATGGCTGCCTCATGTTGGTTGATTATCTCCCCTGATTATAATGCTGAGTGAGCTTGTGGTATATCCCAATATCCACTGTGTGTAGTCTGCCATGTATCTTTCTACATTAGATGTTTTCATTTTTTTTATGAACTACTTGATCAGTTTCATCAGACTTTAGCATAAAGCCTTCTAGTATGATGGGCTTTCACAATTATGTGAATAATAGTGATTCTTCTGAAAAACAACTTTATAGAATTGAGCCAAATTTGGCAGAGGGCATTCTGGCATTAAGACCTTCAAAGTTAATAATGCTAATCTGCCATCAATACAATATGGTCCCCTTCACTAAAAAGAGAAAAACCTTCAAGGATGCTTTCTCTAAATCTCGGAACTGAATTTCACCAAATTTTATAGAAAACCTGCTGGAATGAAACCTTTCAAAACTATGCTATTGATACCAATCCACCATCAAATAGAGCTGCCATGATTAATTTTTTTTTTTTTTTTCAACCTTTAAATATCTACTTACTGCTTAACAGAATTTGATCAAATTTGGCAGAAAGCACCCTGACTTAAAGACTGTTTAATTTGGAATAATATATTCTGATCTGCCATCAAAAATGGCTGCTGTTAGTGAAATTATTTTTTAAAAAAAGAAAGAACTTTCTGCACTACCCGCTAAACAGAATTTCACTAAATACTGCATAAAGCATAATGGTATACAGTCTGTATATTGTACAGTTTGTACAGATTTTTGTACAAATTATACTGATCTGTTGTCAAGTATGGTTGATACAAAGAATGGTGAAGCCTTGAAACAATTTTCTTAACCAATCAAGAGAGATTTAATGAAAGTTCGACAGTGGGCATCTTTCTTTACCAAGTATTTTTGTGTTAGGCAGACATCAGTCAGATGAACAATCTCAGGCATTGCTTTTTCTGAACCTAGAGACATTGAATATGTGACTACTCAAGGCCAGTAATTAATGTATAGAAGGAAGACTAAGAGTAGGTTTGATTGCTATTGTCACAACACAAAATGAGATGTTTCAGGAGAAGCTTTCCTTAGATTACATGTGAAAATTTTCTTGATGGTCATATCTTCTAAAGACTCCATGGAATATAATTATGTATGACATTGATCAAGCTGGTTCAAGAAATGATTATGGATTCATGATAAAAAATTATGTATACAGGTACTTGAGTGGAATTGGGCAGTAGGTAAGGTCTAGTTTGCCATGTACCCACATATGCCCAATTAATTTTGTTTCCTTTGTAGGCATGTGATGTTTGCTCCAAGCAAGTTTGATAGCTACAAGGACAATACTTTTCCAGGAATTGTGGATACCATGTATGAAATACAATACAACAATGCCAATAGCTGGGATCAACTGAAACAACAGGTCTATGTGTCTACATACACTATTCAGTCTGCGGCCAATACACTAGATCCAATTGGATTCCAATAAACCACATTAGGTAAAATATTCCATCCTGTCCTGCTCAGGTTTGGAGGAGAGATGAAATTTTATCCCATGTTATTGATGACAAAGATCAAATGGGCATCAGCCAGTATATTGCAAATAGTAGATGTGGTTAAATATCAGGAACCTTTTGACAGTCTTAAGTGACTCATTTTATAAATATGAAGATAAGGAAATAACTTGCAAGGAAAGAATGTGAAAGAGAAATGGATATGATGGAAAATGAGAACAGTTTAAAATAAAAGTATTATACTAAAATAGATTTCTATACCATCTTTGCAAAAGGAACAGTTGCATTTATGTGACTTTGAGTTGCATATAGCTGATTGTTGATTTAAACCAGAATTTAAACCAGGTGCTTCTTTTGCTCATTCAGCTTTGCATTGTGGTTGCATGCATGTATCAACACCAGTAAATGGCACTGTCTGTTCCTTTTAATGCATATTGTCATCAACAGTGTAAGCTACATGAGAGCTTAACCAGATTAAAATGGGAGGGGGTTCTGCAGGGCAGAATAATATAGCAATTTCATCCATTTATCCTCGAACAATTTGGTTTCAGGAAGATACAGTTTTGGAATTGTTGGATTTTAATTTGGTATGCATTGTTACAGATGAGAACTAGAATGAGTTTGATTTCTGCTCTTCACAATGTCCATAACAGTTATGTCCACTGACTACCTATCCTCCAGACTTTGGTTTCTACAGCACTTAATGTAGGTTTGTTGGGCTGCAGCCATTTTTGGCATGTAGTGTTATCCTCAAAGGACCTTGATTGCATTCACATTCTAGTATTTCATGCTGTTGTTAACAAGAGCTATGCCACCTGATTGCCTGTTTTTCTTGACTTTGGTTTTTGCATCATAGCATGATCCAAATTTGTTCAGTTTCAAACAAATGTGACATTGTGTTTGGTATTGATGAGACCTTGAATTAATTCATTTTCTAGCATCCCACAGCATCATTTTAAGGAGTTGTGTCCCCTAATTTTTGCTGATTTGTTTTCTGCAGCTGTATTTAACTAAGGATTGTTGGAGTTCAACAAAAGGTGACATGCATGTTCTTTTTATAGATGAGATAATGAATGAGTTAGATTTGCAGTGTTCCATAACTTTATTCAGAGGGATTATGGTTCTTGATTCCTCAGTCTGTAGATTTTACATGTACTTTTGTAAGCCTTTAGTGAGTTTGATTTCTAGCCTTCCATGGTGTCATTTACAAGAGATAAGGCCCCTGATCATTCAGCATCCTGGCTTTGCTTTCTGCAGCATTCCTCTGCTAAGGATTACTAGATTTTAACCAATTTTGCATGCACTTTTATATTTTAATGAGACTTTTAGAGAAGTTAATTTCCAAAATACCACCATATTATTTACAATAGTTATGGCCATGATTTCCCCACTCCCTAATTAAATTTATGCTGCATAGCATTGCTAAAGAAAGTTGTATTTCAGCCTGATTTGTTGTGCATCTTTATACAGATGAGACCCTAAAAAAGCTGGATTTCCAGCAGTCTGTCTCATCAGTTAGAGGGGTTATGGCCCTTGAATATTCATCTTTTCCCAACTAAAGTTCATCTGTTTAAGGGCCTGCAGACAAACTGCAGTGAGCAAGGACCTTTTGTGATGCAAACATCACAATAGCTCCAAGGTCTGTGACTGAAAACTTGAGTTCATCATCATCTTGTTTACAAACTTTGTGAATCTCTTGCACTTGGGTAAGGAAGAATCCTTTCTATTTTGGAGGTCAAAGGGTCAAATGTCAAGGCTACTGTCATTAAAAGAAGAAAAATGGTTCCCCACAATAATGTTGATTCTCTACAACATACCTCATGGTGAATAGTTTGCAGTTGGGGTAAGGAAGAAGCCTGTCAATTGCAGCATTAAAAGATCAAAGGCACAGTTCACTGTGACAAAGAAGAAAATGTTTTTCACACAGTAAGATTAGTTTACAGATCACAGACATGAACCAAACTTTTTGGATGGCCTACACATTGTGTAAGGAAGAAGACCATCAGTTTGGGGGTCAATAGGTTAAAGGTCAAGGTCACTAAGTGAAGAAAAAAGTGGGCTGACTACAACAATTTTAATTATCTACATACAGAGCTATGAAACACGGGGTGGGCATATAATAAACTGCTATTGGTACTTTATCATATATGGATGGTGCAAGTAATACAGAGCATTATTAGAATTGTGTTGATCAGTCTAATTAAAATTACAAGTTCAAGCAGTGGGTGGGAAACAGTATATTGGTGGGCTTCAACAACCATCAAGATATTGATGAGTGTTCTGCTCTTTAGGCTACCTCAGATACTGTATTAATTGTTTTGAATGAGAATTATGGTTTTTGTTTATCTTGCAAAAGAGAAGTGACAGAGAGAAAATTATACAGGAGCCATATTATCTTGCCATGAGAAACTAAACTCAGAAATTTTTGTGTTCTGCTATTTTATTTACATGTTTTTATGGCACAGAATGACGTATTCATACATGATCTTCAGGTTCCGGCTGGTTTGACATAATGTATTTTTGTGTCTTTAAGCTGTACTTAAATATTTGAATTTCATATACTGCTCGAATACAAGAGTTTTTCAAGTTTAAAATCTTTTTATCGGTGGTTGTTATATAATTTTTGTACATACTGGCATCCTACCAGTTCCAATTAAAAATGTAAATATGATTTCACTTACAAAATCAAATTCCAGGAGATATTCATTACTTGAAGATCAAGTTAGTTTATGTTTTTATTTACATACAACTACCACATAAATTGACCTTTTATGAATATCTTGCCATTGTGGCAATGTATATAAATTGTCAGTCACATTTATGATACTTGTGTCTTCATTTGAGTGGGTTTTTTTTTTTTATTGAGTCCATTTCTATTTACTTTTTATACTAATTGGCTTGGAAGTGGTGATAATGTCATGATGAATCATTTAAATGATGTAACTTAAATCAGTAGCTGTCCAGATTTTACAACTGATATTCTCCATGTAATAACTCTATTTGCTATGTATTATTTATTGCTTATTAAATTTTTACATGCATCCATTTTTATTTAGCCATCCACAAACTGTATATGTAGGGTGATATTGTCCTTTAGTTACCCTTATTTTGTCTTGTATTGCACACATTTCTTACATGCATACATTCATTTAGGCATCCCTGACATGTACATGTAGTATATAATTGTTCTTTATTATTTCCCCTTAATATGTCTCATACTGCACATAGTTCTTACATTCATTGATTCCTTCAGGCATCCATGACATGTCCATTAGTATAATAAATTGTCCTTTATTTTTTCCCATTTTTTGTCTTATTGTATATACTTGCTTATAAGTCAATGGTTTCTTTTTACTGAAAATACAATTTATGCAGAATAGGGGTCATTTTAAAAACATGACAGTTGATAAATCTTGGGGTAATGTTGGAAACTCTAGATATTTATAGTTCACAAAAATACTGCCAATTAAAATAGTTTTAAGTTTTCATACAACTATTTCAATTCAGAAGTGTATATATGGTATGCACTGTGTTTATCTATTTCATGACAGTATTTACTACACAATATTTATATCTACAGTTATTACATTTTAATAATTTGAAAATATTGCCACTAGATTAAATGCTACCTACATCAATATGAAGTGTCTGTCAATTTACTATGCATGTTTACTAGCAAGTATATTGCTTCCATTTTTATGCAAATCCAAACAACCTGCATTTGTATTAATATTTATGTTTTGATGTATAAACACTGTGTTTGATGCAATAAAAGTTTTGATTTAATTTGTATTTTCCTTTTCCATATATTATATTTATTGCCCAAGTGCCATGTTTTCTGCCATTGCATGTGGCCTGATAATCCCTTGGCCTGTAAAGGCCATACCCACTTTGTGCTCAAATTGACCATCCTTTTGATTGAGTTGTGAATTTAATACATTTGTTCAATGCTTAGTAGAGTTTTACAACTTTCTGTACATGATTGACCTTAATTACTTAGTTTGTAAAGGCAGCACCCTCTTTGTTTTCCCACATAATAACCCTTTGATCGAGTCACGAGTTTGATACTTGCTCAGTGTTAAATAACAGAGGGTGGTTATTTGAACTTCCTGTGACCTTGCCACACACTTGACATGTGTTCAATTGCAGCCTTTAATGGAGTCTATAACCTATATATACTTACAAAGCTCAAGCTCAGTCTATGCATATGCAACAGCATATGACAGTGAAGCAGAGGAAATGGAGTAGAATGATATTTACGATGACTATGCTATAAAGTCGATGCCTCGGTGGACATTACCAATGAGGAAAGACAACCCTGCTTTCACTGTCTTCTGCAGTCTGTGAAAACTGATCAATTGTGTCTCGGAGGGAATTCAGTAATTTTAAGGCTTATGTCTTGGAAAGCCTGTTACCAATATATTAGTCCTACTCGGAAATATACAGTTTTGACATTCCAAGCGTCAATAAGAACAATGTGGCAGTAAAAATGTCACTCCACTGTTGTACAAGGACGACTGCCATCATTTTGATGTGACTTGAAAATTTATGTAAAATGTGATGGGTATGTCATCAATGCTTGGCCTGCCTTCATTGGCGCTATTTAGCTGACCTGATAAAGCATGTAATTAGCATGCGTGGGAATCGACCGCCGACATTGCCAAAGTCATACATTATTCTTTTGCCAGTATCGTTTATTCTAATCTTACTTACCAGTGGCGCCTCTTCTCCAGTTGCTTAGATGAACACATTTCCATCTTTGCCAAGATAAAACAATTTGTGCAACATTGGCAAGATATGCAATTGTTTGCAGAAGGGATTCTTCTGGAGAAAACAAAGCCGGAAATGAAAGTTGATGCAGAAGTTGTTTGTTCAGGGGGGATCACATGTTGCCTCATATTACCAAGGTAGGTGGCCAATAAAACCTAGAGGCAAAGGCACTTATAAACCTTTTCGAATGACGGCTGTAATGAATGCCTTTCATTGTTGGAGGGATAATCTATGCCGGAAAGTGACCCTGGTGATGTGAAGCAATTCTGCAGTGGTAAGTAAATCACCTGATTTATGCATTTTGTTCTGGGATTTCTATACTGATTCTAACGGCACAGGATAATAGTCCAGATCAGATATACTTGAATCATCCACGTGTGACGTCACAATTATTCATGTGCAGGGATGTGAATGGCAGAAACATTATGGCAGGTACCGAACGAGGCGAATTCTTGCATTATGCAACATATTATCTAATGAAGCAAGTGCTAGCTATTTACAAAATTAAATAGTATTAAAGATTTTAAGGGAATGCCCGATCTTTATAAACTCAGATCACGAGAAATAAGAGTTGTCGTATTTGTGGTTGGTTACTGTTACGCATATTTCTCGCATGGTGATATTTTCTACGGTGTTTTTGGCATTTAGCTCAAAACTACCATTTGTTATCTTTGTCACAAATTGGAATACTATGATTTATTACAAAATATTTTGAAGCAGTGTCACAAAATAATGATAAGATCGATGAACATGGACAGTTGATGTCATTGTATATATATATATATATATATATATATATATATATATATATATATATATATATATATATATATATAGTTACGTGTAGGATCGTACAAAAGTAACAAAAGAATAGAGTGAAGCCAGCAAGCTTTGTAAATTTAATAAAAATGATTTATATCCCTAGAAAACAAAATAAAAATATGAAATAGGACTTACGGTTTGTGAATATAATCCAAATATTAATCCTAGAATTGAAAAATATAAGTCTTCTCACTAAACAGTTCCAATTGAATCAAGGTTCGAATCTAGATGACGTTCCAATATGGAAGGCGATGACGTCAAATGAGGTCGTTGTACTGACGGCAACAGATCCTCGATTGAATCACAGTTTATAATGTTTCCGTTTAGAATTTCCAGAATAAATTTCCACTGAATATCTTTCTCCCAGAACTTTTATAAACATGAAGCACTTGTGTAGTTTTCTAGAGAATGAATTATTAAATTCCAAAAAATAGACGAACTTCAGAACAAGCTGGCAACAACAATAAAATCCTCTTGAGCCCTCAAGGTTTAAAATACGACTGACTAGATCTAGTAGAAAATGGCTGTTTTAAGCCTCGATTTTAGATCACATGGTGGCTCACGTGACGGGCTACGTGATTTACTAATTTGAACAGCGCAATAAAAAAAAATGCTATTTATCACGTAGGCAGCAAGAAAGAACTTAGCGAATCTTATTATAAGATTCAATAAAGTTGTTTACAAATTAGAGCTATCACGCAAGCAGATCATGACCTTGGTAATAACCAATCGTATTCACCCGATGTTTACAAGATCTATGAACCAGGGTGAGCTAAAAATAATGCTGAAGTAACCGGTTACAATCTAATCGGGTCAAGCCAATTTTCCGAAAAGAGACTCAAATCCAATGAAAATTATCATTACAATAAAATGTAATGAAACAAAATTAAAATAAGAAAGAATTTAAAACTGACACACAGGTAATTAAATAACATATACGTAACAATATATATATATATATATATATATATATATATATATATATATATATATATATATATATATATATATATATATATATATATATATATATTACTGTTATGCGAGTCTTATTTACTATTTCCTCTTTCCCGGTGTCAATATTTTTAATAAAATTAGCCTGTCTATTCTCTTGGCATTTCTGTTTTGTATGATACTATAGCGTTGTCAAGAGATAAAATTTGCTTAATTCTGTGTTAAAAACTAAAACTAGTAATTAGTAAAGAATGACGAACTGTGGAAAAGGGTCAAGTTCATGGATTCACGAATTGTCGAAAACAAATTTGATACGGAACATATTTTTTTTTTTCTCCAAATAATCATTGATGTCATGAATGCTGGCATTAGTTTCCTTTTAAAAACACCTATTTATTTGAGGTACGCATGATAGTAATTTAGAATGCAAACATTTCAATTTCATCTTTATTATAAAATCTTGAATCCGATGGAGACTAAGAAAAAAGTCATCAGTTTCAGAACTAACTTTAATCAACTTTAAACCAAAGTATTTAATCTGAGTTAGATTGAATGATAGTTGCAAAAGGAGGGGTATAATTATTTTGACAGTATTGCAGTTAGTCGTCAAACGTGGAGTAAGTGTACAGTTGTTTTGCCACCAATCCAGGAAAACTCCTCACGTGACAATTTCCAATGACGTCACAGCGAAAATCTATTCCCAGCAAAAGTAATGTTTTCATTACTTCTTTGTCAGGAAAGGGCCAGACTCTATATATCGACTGGTCACTTCATGTGTCGATCTTTCGATGATAGATCTTTTTGCGACGAGCTGCCCGAATCCAGAGACTTAGACTGTGGATGTGCTGGCAATTAGATGGGATGGGACTTGAGGTTTCGCCTTCCTTATAAAAGTTCTGATCTTGAAAATGTATGTCAAAATATCTCCTTTCTTGAAGAAGAATCATGGTGACGGAAGTAATACAGGATGGCGACATAAGGTCTGACGCTAGTCCTGTGTTAATAAGGTTGATTAAGAAAAAGAGTCTTACGGGGATTTAACACTAGCCGGTCTGTTGAAATGAATAGAGGGAAAATATATTTTAAAATTTGGTTCATAGGTTTATCACAGAATAAGTCTGTCCGGCTAAAATGGAATAGCTGGTCTCTAACTGAAATGAACATTGCGTGACAAGTATAACTTTGGGGAGAAAAATGATCTGAAATGGCCCAGTGTAGTAATGATGAATAAATTTAACTTATAAATCACCTATGAACTGTTTTGAGCTCCTCTGCAAAAATAAATTAGTCATTCGTAAAATCAAAAGGAGTGTCTGTTCTAAAAATTATATATATATATATATATATATATATATATATATATATATATATATATATATATATATATATATATATAATTGTTAGATTTTTTTCTTGCGTCCGTTTCCTTGTTTCCTACAATGAAAACTACTTTTTAATATTGGAGGGGTGGTTGGTAGTGACATTTCACACACACACACACACACACACACACACACACACACTTGGCAAATCTGTATCTCCGTTCTGTCTCTTCACGTCGAGAAATAAGCGCTAACGTTAATTTGTCAGTTTTAAAAATACCGCTGGGCTGGCCTCTCCAGATAAACAAAACTTTTTAAAAGCAGCACATGTCAGAACATTACATATAGAACGAAAGTATACTTAATATTTGTTGCTACTAGGTAATAGTTTATTTAAATAAAAAACAACTAGAAACAACTTTACATAAATTTGGGAAGTGGAAGTGCAAAGTGGCAAATCACTTATGGCATACCAGGAACTAAATGTCTTAAAACACAGTCGCAGTGAAGTGTGCGCTCACTGTTCGTTCAAACAGCCTGCTACTGCTATAATCAGCTTGCAAATCCAGCTATTTGAAGACAAGAACTACTTTCCTCATTTCATCCATACCTCATATATTGACGTTTGGAGGTTTCTTTTGTTGTGTTCAGTTTCACTTTTAATCTTTTTTTTTACGTTCCAGATGTGAATATGGTGTGAGTGCATGTGTTTGAAGCGTTTTCACACTCATATTTTTTCTCTTCTAAAAACATTATTTTGTCATCTGTGATTTCTTCACATTTGCTCAACTCTGTCATCTATAATATGCGCGACAGTATATGATACTGAATTCCAATTTGTCACGAGTGAGAAACTTAAGGAAATAAATGCCTATGCATTATGGTATAAAGAAGAAACAAAAATGACATCATAAATTATACGTATAATCTCTCTCTCTCTCTCTCTCTCTCTCTCTGTCTCTCTCTGTCTCTCTCTCTCATAATTACACACACACACACACACTCAACGTTGTTACCTATATACACTTCGAAGCAACCACATCTGACAAATATACAATGTCTAAGTATAACTCGTCATTTTGTATATGATTTCGAAAGAAGACTCCATTTAATAGAATAATGTGTCAGTTATATATTAAATTATACTGCTAAAAATCTGTCTTGTAAATGCTAAGACAGATTTCCTCTTAAATGTTGTGTTTTATATTCATACCCTGTTTACATTCATTGAATTTGCATCTTTACCCGAAGATAGCAAATGAAAATAATCTATGAATGAAAAAGATTTTGATTCAGTACATTTATTAAATGTGTTAAGGATGTTTAAAAAAAGGGGGTGGGTGGGTGGGTGGGTTTCTACAAATCGGACAGTTTTGTTTATGCATATGCCATATGTAGTAAAACATATTAATGAAACAGATGCTTCTCAGAACAGTTTCTATCTACCATGTATACACACATATCTACACATATCACTAAATACGTTTACAGGAATAATGAAGTTTGTAGATTAATCATATATAACACCTGCAAAACTTGTTAAACACTGGAAATGACAATATTGAAAATTTAACACCTTCATCAATGCTGCAGACACACCACTCCATCACTGTAATATTAATGTCTTGCTTGTACTATACAGACGAGAAAGTTAATTGCCAAAGATTGAAGTGAAATGTCTAGAAAAGGGAATATTTTGTAAACTTATTTAATACAACACCGGCACGAATACCATCCAAATGCTTCCGTGTTCCGTATCCAGGGCGTTTTGTTCTTATACAACGCTGTGTTCTTATACAACGCTTTGTTCTTATACAACGCTTTGTTCTTATACAACGCTTTATGATCACCTTGTGATACCATCTGGGGCAATCCACTGTTTGGTGTCCAGGGCCGAAACATATTTTGTTCATGTGGCACCTCCCCATTTGTGATGGTAGCAGCGCATGTTTTTTCCTTGTAAAATGAAAGAGATTCAAGTAGCCAAATTGATTCGAGAGGAATGCCCAAAAAGTCAGCAAAAATTCCCCTATTAATTTCCAATAATTAGTGACCGCTTTTTGCAACAATAAGAACCTAGGTGATTTTATTGTGAGAAGGAAGTTCAAAACCATAAGTAATTCTCCCTATTTCATAGCTAATTAAGAGTATTCCAATTCTCACCCTGACTCTAACACCTAAACTTAACAGATACCCTAAACTACTCCATTCTAACCTTGACCAAGGCACATGTGCAGTTTTGCACAAAAGACATTAAGTCCCCGATTCCTGGTAGGTCCCCCATGGAAGGTCCGTCAGAAAAACTAATAGTCCCTGACGTAGGTAGTGAAATCGTACACTGTTTAGAATGCATGGACTCTTTCTTAAAACCTCTGGCGGCTGAGCGTCATGCTGATCTCAAAGACACGGCTGACTTTCGGATAATTTTAGGCCCAGTAAAATTCCCCCAAAGCAGTATTTTCATCCTATTAGACGTCGATAGTATATATACAACTACTGATCATGAGGAAGCCTCGAGGGCTGGCAAGACCTGTCTGCAGCTAACCCTGACCTAAACGAGCAGGATTGGAAATTTTAAACTAATAAAACTCTGTTTACAACAAAGACTTTAAATGGTCTTTAGTTCCTATAAAATATATCTAAAAGGAACGAGAGGCAACTAGCCCAAGCTAAGCAATATTTTTATGGCGGTACATGCAACAACAAAAAAGCTATAAAAATGTGAAATTCTCGTACTTGAGATTTTTTAAAATCAAATTGTCTTTATTTTGGATTTTTGCAGCGAAGAATGTACATTTTTAACATTTTGAATAAGTTTCGCCGATCGGAAAAGCGTAAACCTACAAATAGCGAGGAGTCTTTTGATTTTCGTGAAACTTTGTGTTTAAAGGTTCAGGTTGTAAAACTCCTTTCAACCTGCTGATATGTCGACACTTTACCTAGCAGGCGATAATGTTAATTGTATGGGTGGAGATGGTCAGGCCTTAAGGCGAGGAGGACAAGATGAGTCGCCAGATGGCAGACAGAATATTTCAGACTTGGAAACTTCAGCGGCCTCCTTTTCGCGGTCTAAGTCGCGAATGACAACTTCCTGCTCAACAGCTCACTCTACAGGAGGATGTCGGTCTTAGACCTGAGAAAACACCTGATGTACGATTTCTGTGACTACCATATAAAAAGCGATACAACAGCATGACTAGCCTCTCATACATGGACACCTACATCTTGATGGTGGGCATAGAGATCACCGGTGTATACAGCTACATGGGTCAACTGTTTGACATGAGTGATAACTCTCTGTACAACACTGCCAACACAAAGGTCGTCGGGAAGTTCAAGGATAGATGCATACGGATTTCGTTCACGGTGTTTGTGGGCTTCTGCCCGTAAATATACGGCATCCTCATGGCAGACAAGCTAGAAATCCTGAAAGCCAAAAGAATCTCCATCTCCAAAATTTAGTCAAGACAGAATTTAATTTTTTAAATTGTGTATTCAGTAATTTTCTTTCTAATAGATGTGTGTTTATACAATTCAGTTGGAATGATCAAATAATTGTTTATTGAATGCTTCATGGTATTAAAATGAGTGTAAATCGATTTATTTGCCATAAACTCTTTTCACTCTGTCTCTTAGCAATGATACCAAACTTTGAGCTTCTCTGTTCTGGAGAAGCTTCATAATAGATGTTGGAGATGAAAACATTTCCTAAACTCCCAGCTATCATCACATTTTAGGACCATCTCTTTCGCGAGTAAGGCATACTGACAATCACGACACTACGGCTGTGATATTGAACGGTTAATAATAATAATAATAATAATAATAATAATAATAATAATAATAATAATAATAATAATAATAATAATAATATTAATAATAATAATAATAATAATAATTTGTTCGGTTGTGGATTTTGGGGGATAAGTAAGGTAGAATAGAACATGGATAGCGATTATAGTGATAAAGAGAAGGATGGTACAGTTTTCATATGTAATAGCATCGAAATTAAAAGTCGCTCGTTGATAAAGCACATGTATTATCTTGATATGTTTAATGTTATTACATTATATTGTACATTAACATAACCTGGAAAAAACTGTCTCTGAAGGCCTCAGTATTATACATTATTTTCATTTCCTGCATTTTGGTATCTTACTTGCAGTACGTAAGCTCCTTTATGAGTAGTATAAACGCCATTAAGGATCAACGTTATATACAAATGATTCCTCTCAAATTATCTAAACACAATATTAAATACAATTCTCTCT
>JAECUM010038737.1:0-20049 GCA_016617855.1 Megalonaias nervosa | reverse complement strand
CTGACAGTCACATTACCTAATACTGGTTGAGAGGAAGATTTACGTTGTTGTCCGTAGCCATCGTCGACCACCTTGTGGTACGGGGTGTATGTTTCTTTGTGATTGCATTAACAGGTTTCATAGAAGTTGCACGAGTAATCTCATTATTTAACGCAGCTATCACACTTGGTAACCTTGCAACCCATTCGCGAGATCTTGTATCTGTATATATTATTTCCTTAGCATACTGGTATCCAAATAACCGCTCAGCAAGTGTTCGATTAAATCTTTCAACGATTGCCTGATAACGATGAATTGCGATGTGTCCTCGTCTGATTTTGACATTATGTTTTTTCATCAATGATGATACTGCACCGAGAAATTCTTTGCCAGGATCAACCTGTAGCATTTGTGGCCATCGTAGACCACCCTGTGGTCCGGAACCTCGTTGATAAATTCGTTCAAATGCAGATGCAACTTCAGTTGCTGTCTTTGTTGACAGTGGTTCTGCATCTTTATATCTACTTGCAACATCAACGACAGTTAGCGCGTATTTGTATGTGTGCAATCCGCTAGCGGATCGATTACGTCCACGTGTTTTAATAGTATCATGTGGCAAAAATAAAATATCTGCTTGATGAACTTCATTGGGAACGCTGACATAAAATGTGCATACTGAATTTTTTTAGGTGGCGGTAGATAAATTTGCCATATTGCTTGTCGTGCTAACCACGCTGCAGCAACAGCACGTGAAACCTTATTAGCTTCGGCAAGTTTACTAATCGCTGCTTTGCCCTTCCAATATCCTATCGGGGAATAATAAATGGACTCCATTATAATAATCATATAATTAATTACCCAGCCCCTAACATAATTTTACCTTTCATACCAGTTTTTACTAAGAATGCAGCTAATTTTTCTCGAAGCGATTTATTTTTTCCATTATTTATGGCATGAATTAATTTTATATCAGCGAGATGTCGTTGTTGTAAATCTTTATCTCGATAAGCAATATCGTGAACGTAACATGCTTGATCGATTCCATTTACGGGATATTCTCCAGGTCGCGGTTGATCTTGATTGTCAAGAGGAATATCTAAACGAGTCCCAGGCCCACAATAATTATAACCCGGTAAGTGTTTTCCCCCCACGAGATATTTCGCCCACGGTAATCCTGGTAATTTTCCCAACGCTGTAGCAGCGTCACTGCTGACTTTGCATTTGTTAGAAATAAATTTATATTTTTTTGTGCCACTATTTTCACACTTACCTGTAAGTGCACGCTTTTTATTTTTTGTTATTATTGTTGTTAATCCAGTGGTGGACGTGGCTGCCCTGCATCGAGCACAATATAAATTCATATTATTTATTATATGGATATAATTTGACTTTTCTGCGACATGAAAACAAGAACCAGTAAAGCATCACCCAGCACTACCGAATTCTATCAGAATGATAATAATAGGTCCATCTGGATCAGGCAAAACACAATTATTGCTTAATCTGATAATGAGATGGCTCAAGTGGGATAAATTGTACTTAGTAGCTCCATCTGTAGATGATCAGCGATGCTATGAAGTACTTAAAGATTTTAATGAAAATGAAAAATTGTTAAATGAAGACAGTGTGATGTTATTGACTTTATAACTGATATAGATGAAGCGCCATCTGTAGATGATCTTGATGGAAGTATTAATAATTTAGTAGTATACGATGATGTCATGCTGGACAAACAATCAAATCCAGCTAGGATATTTTCCAGAGGTAGACATAAAAATACAGACGTGATTTATGTTACACAGAGTTATACACATATACCTAAAGTAATTAGAGATAACTGTAATATTTTAGTTGTGTTTAACAGAGTTGATAATCATATGCTGCAAAATATTTATTATACTTGGTGTTCAGGGGATATGGACATGATTAAGTTCAAACACTTTTTTTCAAAAGCACAAGCTACCCCGTTTGGTTTTATAACAATAAATTTACATGATCCGAGGTCAAAATATCGTAACGGACATGATACAATATTTGGATAAAAACCACAGCAGCAGGGAGGGTGCGACCAACAAAAGTGACCAACACGTAAACGCGGCCACGTAGCGACTGAAATACAAAACCCTTCGTCGACGTCGGTGATGTCAGTGACACAGTCACTAGTGACAACCCAAGCTAACCCTGTTGGGGTTCCTACGAAGCAAAGTTAGAGGTGCTGGTTTAACGTCGTTGACGTTGAGATTTCATCACTGTACGAGGCTTTATTTTTCATAAATAAGGTCTCAGGCAAAATGGTCTGTTCACCCTCCCTGCTGCTGCATTGTATCTTTCTATTAATCTCATGTGTAGTAGATGTCTAAAAATCAAAGCCATTATGAGAACCTATCGATATTAGCTGTACATCAGATCTGGTCAATATCCAATAATCCTAGGTAATGTTATTCTCTAGAAGAATGGAAAATCAGAATGCTGAACTGTTCTGTATTATGATGCAGAAACTTGGAAATGGAACTAAGTTCTTATGATACAACAAATGAATGTACATCCATCTACAATATATGTATGCAGGTAGGTAACAGCATATCAAGAAAGTCCTGGCTATATAGGGAGCAATCAGGGGAAATATCTCCTCTAAAATGGTGACACAGATTGCTGAAAATGAAGTAATTCAAGTCTGTCTAGATATAATGGCAGATTGCTGAAAATCAAGTAATTCAAGTCCGCATCGATATAATGTTGCATGTTACACTGGATTGAAATTATTATACTGCAGAAACCAAATCACAAAAGCAATCTGGAACAATAAACCCTCTCAATGATATTGTGAAGCCAACACTCCTTGGTTATCAAACTGCCATGTGATGAAACTGCATGGCAAATCTGACTGAAATAAGACAATCAGTAGCAGCAGTCAAACCAATCCTTTATTACAGCTGTATTTATATGGTGGATACTAGCACACCTATACCTGTTTACACATATGGACAAAACATACAACTTTGTTAACTGGGTGTGAGAAATGACACAACAAATAATTGGACTAGTTTATTATAAAAATGTAAATAAAATGTCAATATTTTTCTTTATATGAAGATGACAGACAAATAACAATGCTGCAAATTTTTACAAATATGCTATCTTAAAGAGACAATGTATTTATTCTCTTTATTTGTAAAATACAAAGTATTAAAAGCTACATTGGGAACAATAGAATAGTTTCTTGTTTTGTTCTTAGTAAAATTCTGAAAAAATTCAAATTCTTAAGTCCTGTATAAAATCAAGTAACAGTATACAAATTTATTTCTTGGAATATCTATATCATATATCTTTTCAGTCATATCAATGTCATTATTAACTAAAATTTATTCAATTTTACAATTCCAATTAGCTAATTCTCTTGTGATAATAAAAACATCAACAAATCAATTGACTTTGTGTAACTGTTTTAACTGGGCACATGTGCATCTTCATCCTGGATTCCACTCCCCCACAGGTGAAAGATCCCATTCATGGCTTTCTCAATATAGCACCTTGCAGTGCATGAGAAATTTGGTGGCACTGAATACACTCAACAATAAATTTCTGATCTCAGGATAAATTAGAGTGTAGTCGTGATGTGTATTGTAAAGTGTCCAACTCTTTACAGGATAAACTAGAATGTAGTAGTGATAATTGTATTGTAAAGTGTTCCACTTTTTACAGGATGAACTAGAGTGTAGTGACAAGTATTGCAAAGTGTTCCATTCTTTACATTTGGTTTAGTAGGGCCTTAAACATAAAGGCTTCTGGCTGAAATAATGAAGGGACTATACCTCTCTATATGATGATGTGGAAGACTGGAAACACAACTTGTTTGCATCATTCAGTGTCTTAAATCTGGCCCCTTGTGACATGCCATAAGTCATAACAATAAAATGAACATCCATTTAATATCTACAACAGTAGAGATTTAATAATTCATTGATAAAACTACAATAATTCTTCTTTCTTTCCATCATAGTTCTTAAAATCTGTTTCAGAAACCATTATTACTGTACACCAAAATCTTGATTTTATTAGGTGGAAGTCAGAGGCTATGAGTAAACTGCAGTGAGAGACAGTATGACTGATCAGAAGCATCGTCAATACATCAACATTATCATAATTAACCACTAGAACTGAGAGGCCTCAGATGAGATACATGTGGTCC
Source organism: Megalonaias nervosa (assembly GCA_016617855.1). Taxonomy (NCBI): domain Eukaryota; kingdom Metazoa; phylum Mollusca; class Bivalvia; order Unionida; family Unionidae; genus Megalonaias; species Megalonaias nervosa. Next base: position 15,881 of record JAECUM010038737.1, on the reverse strand, counting down.
ACTCATTTGATTACTATTTATTCTCATATACAATACACAATTACACTGCCACAGGTAACCTATCACAACACAGAATAAATAGTCATTAATATGAATCATTAATGAATAAACAGATTTATTCCTACTTCTAATTGTCAGGATGTTTAATGAATGGAAAAATCTGTGCTAACGTGAGTTAAACAAAAATACTTAACTGACATTAGTAAAGCATACAATGTAGGTCACATTAACCTTTCTTTATAAAACTGTAGCATTAACATGGATGCATCCAATTTTACTTGGTTCAAATTTAAACACCACCCAAGGAACGAACTTGCAACACAAAACTATACAACACTGAATTTTGAAATATAGTTCAAAGACCTCTTGTATTTCTCCATGTTTTCTTCACCAAAGTTTCACAATTCTAGGCAGGATAGCATCCATATAGCATGCCAAAATCTCAAGATAATGAGGTAAATGGAAAAACTTGATGTTGGTCACAGTGACGTTTTTGTACGGGTGCAGTGCAAAGAGAGAGGCATATAATCACTGACCTTAATGATACACATATGAACAGTAAAAACAAAAAATTTAACAAAAGTCTGTGAAATGGGAAATATAGGTTACAATGACCAACTTTTATGACAACTGTGTAGTACTCAAGATGCAGCCTTTCACCACAATTCCAGGTTCAACAATATTATACTGGCAGTAAAACACCTATATGGTTATGAGTTACATGCAAAATCTTTACATAACTCAGTAAAGTATGAAATGCAGGTCTCAGTGATCCTCTTTCGATGTAACAATGTGGTATTAATGAAGATGCAGGCAAATAGTCCAGCTTGAATCTATCATGAACAGTGCTTGAGACTGAACCCAAGCCAGTGGAGCATCAAAAATCAATCACAATGATCTATTTCTGTGTTGAAGGTGTGGTACTAATCAAAGATGCATCATCTCACCAAACTTATTCCAGACATAATATTATATATACAGAGTGCTAAAATCCAATCTGGTCATGCGCTAAATGCAAAAGCTTCACTTAGAGTAGTAACCTTGTTTTGTTGTAAGGTTGTGATACTAAGAGATACAAATGATCTAGTTTGATGCTTCTTTCATTGCTTGGGATTGTTAAAAACATGAAAACATCAACCTCAACCACAAACTGAAACATAAAATATGGATAACTGTGACCTATGTCTTGTTATGTGGGAGTAATCTTCATCAAGATCTACTCACCCAGTTTCATGAATCATGATCTAAGTACAGAACCTTATCCTAAGCCAGTAAAATGTACAATGTAGATCACAGCAACCTTTCTTCACGGAAAGGGTGTGATACTAATAGGGATGCATATGATCATCTAGTTCGATGATTCCAGAATGAACAGAACTAGAAAAATAAACTTAAAATGCAAAACCCCAATGGTCAATGAGTCATAAACTATTGAGCACAGTGAAATTCTTTTACACAAAAGTAACAGAACTTTACCAAGTTTCATGATTTTAGGTATTGCAGTATTTATTTAAGAACCTGGGCTAAACAAAAAAACAAAACTTTACAATGAATGTGTATGTAAGTACTACGTTAGCCATCTCAGTCACTTCCCCAGGATGTAGGTGCTATGAAGCCCACTACCAACTGATGTCTAGGATCTAGGAAGAAGAAATGGTGGAGATTTAATGAGGTTGCACATATAAATATACTTTTATCTGTGACCTCACCTTCAAACAGGTGTGCTAAAAATACAAGAGAAAAATATGTATATACACTAGATCTATATAATAATTTCATCAAATATCAATCTACCAAAACTGTACAGGTCTAATTTTCCCTTCAACAATAATTTTGGACAAAATTCAATATTATGAGATCACAGTGTGTGCTTATTATATCATGACATCACAGTGTGCGTTTATTATATTATGACATCACAGTGTGTGCTTATTAGGATGAGCTTTACCTTTAAACATATCTACCCTATTAATAATTTTTCAAGTACATAGTGCAGATATTACATCAGCTAGGGCATATCAAATTCTTTTTCTGTAAAGTATAAAGAAGAAACAGATTTAACAAAAAAAATCCAGATTTTACATAATTTTCATTACAGATTTTTTTCCAAACTGATTTTAATAAAAATTCTGCTACTCTTCTAAACTTTAACAAAGTATAAAGTTGTCCTAAAAATATGGTTTTCATAATTCACACTGAAGTTGTACAAGTTCTTTCAAAAGTAATACAAAAAATAAAACAGCCCTGATACAACATTCTAAAGTTTATATTATTTATTTAGAAGAGAACAAATTTTTGCTGACAATGAGAGACTCTTGTTTTTGTTGGCTACAAGAGATCAATTTTTGTTCACTATAAGGGACCCCTTTATGCTGACTACAAGAGACCCTTTTATACTGACTACAAGATATCCCTTTTTGTTGACAATAAGAGACCCTGTTTGCTATGAGACCCTTTTTGTTAGCTTCAAGAAACCCTTTTGTTAACTACAAGAGACCCCTTGTTGTCAACTACAAGAGACCCATATTTCTGGACTACAATAGACAAATTCTGTTGAGAAAAAAAAACAGACCCCTTTTTTGATGACTTCAAGAGACCCATTTTGCTAAGTGACCCCTTTTTGCTCACAAGAGACTCTTTACGATGACTTCAGGAGACTCCTTTTGCTGACTATGAGACCCCTTTTTGTTGACTATAAGAGACCCCTACTTGTTGACTACAAGAGACCCCTTTTTACTGATTACAAGAGACCACTTTTTTTTTTTTCTATGAGAGACCCCTTTTGCTGGATTTTAGACCCCTTGTTGTTGACTACAAGAGACCCCTACTTGTAACTACAAGGGCCCCTACTTGCTGACTATAAGTGTCCACTTTTTGTTGACTAGAAGAGACCAATTTATTGTTGAACCCAACTTTTATTTAGCTCAAAAGCAAATACTTTAACACTGAGCTGAATGTAGGATATGGACCGACATACTGACAGATGGACACACATATGGACAGACACCAAAATTATCATTATATTGAGCTTCCATGAAGTTACATTTAACAAATATTAGAAAGAAAAAAATGATTATCAATAAAATTCATTAATACAAAGGTTCTATGGAATACTCTCTCACTTGTGACTTATGTTATGATCACAAATCTTTTTTATGTCATAAAATCCAAGCATATCATGGTACAAGCTTTTGGCATAAACAATAAGCTTTTTATTTACTCATTTTGTTTGCTTGTCTTGCTATCATTGAGCACGTATGAAAATGCAGACTAATTTAATGTAGTTTAATTATATTACTTACACAATATTTATAACATTGTTCAAATGATTAAATGAGTTGACCTACACATGACTGAGGCCATTAGCTCTTACAGAGGTAGGATTAAATGAGTTGACCTGACACATGACTGGGGCCATTAGCTCTTACAGAGGTAGGATTAAATGAGTTGACCTGACACATGACTGGGGCCATTAGCTCTTACAGAGGTAGGATTAAATGAGTTGACCTGACACATGACTGGGGCCATTAGCTCTTACATTGGTAGGATTAAATGAGTTGACCTGACACATGACTGAGGCCATTAGCTCTTACAGAGGTAGGATTCGCATACCTTTTAACTTTTCTTTTATTCCACCCCTTCATTTGCTTTGATACAAAATACGTAGTTAATTGAGCATTACAATACAACAAATACTTCTGCATGCTGGATATCAAAACACTGTCAGCACATAATCAGGTTCTCACAGAAATGCTCACAGACATAGCTGTGATGTAGATCGATATTTTTCATGTTTGAATACAAGAGGGCATATTGCATTTATGATGATTACACTGAAACTGAATTAAAAGTTGGAATTAAAACATGAATTTCAATCAACAAAAATTCATTTAATTGGTATTTATTTATAAGCTGAGAATTTCATAATGTTGATTCAAATTTCCAGATAAAACAAATGATATATCAATTTTTCATTCACCAAGTCTGATCATGATTTTCTTACATACAACATATAGGCACCATTTCAGGGGTATATTCAAGTTTAAAAACTACGATCCATGCTGACCCCATTTATAAACAGGTTCAGAAGTTATCCACAAGTTATCAAGGGATTATTGTTTGTGTTGGTATGTGTTTGTGTGTACATACTGTAGAAATATACAACTCTGGAGTTGTATAAAGAAAATACAAGGTAGAATTTACACAATCATCTCACTTGCTTTATACAGAAATCATATGTAGTTATTGAAATTGTAAAAGAGCAATGATGCCACGGTCTAGGTATAAAAACAATCTCTCATGGGATTCATGATTTGTACAGGCAGATATTAGCTAAAAACATTATCAAACAAATTTTGGATTTATGATCATAAAAAGTTCAATAACTTAAGTGCATATTGTATGGATAAACTTTAGCATAATTTTTATCATTTCCCTTACCTCAACCAGGACCAGGTCATTTATATATGCATGCAAACATGCCTACTACATTTCATATATTATATTAAGTAGCCTTTGCCCCATCATGCTAAAGGCTTGCTACAATAGTTTTCTAAAATTTAAGTTATCTCCCTTGACAAATGCAACATACCTGAAAAGTTGGTGACTTTTTTGTTGGTTCAAAATTTTAACAAGACAATAAAGTCTGTTACTATTAATAGTAATACAAACTTTATCTGATAAATGAAACTGGACACTATGCCTTATGCAAGGAGGGATCAAATCCTATCAAGCCACTGAGCCCAGGAGTTCCATAAACCACCAGAAAAAAAATGCTTAATTATGATCAATCTATCTGCAAGTGACATGATCCATGTGATTCAATTTTAGTTTTAGGTTTTTGCAAAACGTATATAAAATGACTTAAAAATTCCTATATACAAATATCTGAAGCCACATTACAGTCTTCCATGTTATTTGTTGCAACTTGCTGCAGTTCTTCAGTGTAGGTCCCTTCACTGGACTGCTGTTCTGATATCACATCATCCTGTTCCTGCAGTTCTTCAGTGTGGGCCCCTTCATTGGATTGCTGTTCTAATGTCACATGATCCTGTTCCAGCTGATTATCTATCTTTAAAACAGCAGTCTCCTCATCAAGTGGGACAGTAGGGTTATCAAGTACACTCCAGGTCAAATCTGAATATCCTTCCATTGACATTCCTCTCATTGCACCTTGTTCACTGGATGAGATCTCTGAAATGCATTCAAGTGAAATGTTTTTTATCAAAATCTATACACAAGAGCCATCAGAGACAACCATGTTCACATGTACAACGGCACTTTGTTTGACCTCCCCACACAATAAATCATAAACATAAAAAGCGCTAAGCTACTTGTGGGAGGGGCACAATAATGCAAGGAACATAATGGCCCGATTTCATGTATATACCATGTCTACATCTAGAGATCTGCTGTGAGAACAAAACATTCACAATGGTTTAATCTGTAAATTACAAAGCCACTAGTGTAGGAAAAGAAGGTCACTGTGTCCAGCCTTCACTTGGGGTGGTTAAGAATGATGTATGGAACATCATAACCAAGCTCCATGAACACAGCATTCTTGGAGATTTACCAGGAAGACAAAACATTTATTATATTGATATCAACCTGTCAACAATTATTAGTATAATGAAAGGAGGTCACTGTTGCTACTTTCACCTGGGGCAGTTTGGAATGATGCAAGGAGAACCATGACCACAGCATATCTACAGCTGGAGATGTGCCAGAAAGACTAATCATTTACGCTGAGGTAAGACAAGAAAGTAGGTAAGCCACTGTGACCTATATTCCATTAAGTGGTTCAGAATGATGCAAGAAAACCATGACCAACTTCCATGAACATTCCATGCTTACAGTGGCAGATCTGCACAAAAATTTTGACACTAAAGTAAACCATCAATTACAATGTAATTTTTTTTTAATAAGGCCACTTGTGGCTTTATTTCCATTTGGGTGGTTTTGAATAATGCAAGGCACACTCTCAGTTCCATGAGGAATTAATACATAACACTGACAGCCTTGGGCAGTAAATTCAAGCTTGTACACTATTAACCTGATTGTGGATGACACCAACAACAACTTTGAATGCTGGGGTACAGAATAAACCCTCTTATTCCTTGTACACATGAACTAATAAAATATTTACTTAAATTAGTGTGTGTGATTTAGATTTTTAATGTAGCTTTAACAAATTTTCAGTGATATCAATATGATGTCTGCAGTGTGGCAGTTTATAGCGTAGTCTAGCACTAGGGCATCATACCACAGACATATAGCATTAAGTACCACCCAGTCACATTATCCTGACCCCAAGCCAACCAGTCCTAACACTAACCTCTTAATGCTGAGCACCAAGCGAGGCAGATGCTAGTACTGTTTTTATAAGTCTTTGGTATGACATAGCCAGGGTTCGAACCCACGACCCCCTGCATCCAAGGAGGACACTCTAACCACTTAGGCCACTGGAGCTGTCTTAAATTAGCAAATATATTAAGTTTTTAAAATTTTTGTATTAAAAGGTTGAAATGAATTCCAGGGAATTATATGTCTTGCATGCTCCCTCTCCTTTCCCTCTGCCTGTTGCAAGGTTGCATCCATTTTTTTTTACTATTAAATCTGGGCACCATCCTTCTTAAAATATAAAAACGGGGGACAATTTTGTCCAAGCTGGGACCTTTGACAAGGAAATAAAAAATGTAATTAAAAATGAAAACAGAACAAGAGTGTTACAATATATCCCTTTTTCACCAGTGTTATTAAATTATGAAAATGAAAATCCAGTCACTCATATATTATTCCATAAGATTTTAAACAGCACTACATGTTTCAACTTTGCTGTCACAAGAAAATAAAATTGAAATGAAAAATCTCCATAAACATTGCTCATCCAGAATTTGAAATAATAACAAGAATTTATAAGTCAACATACAGGTTTACATCATGTAGGACATAATGCTATCATTAGTGTCATGGTCAGAGATTGTGTACAATGTGATTGCATATAACTATTACTGATGTCTAGTCAAACATCATATACAGTGTGGTGGGAGTGTGTGTGTGTGTGTGTGTGTGTGCGATTTGGATATTTAATGTAGCTTTAACAATTTTTCAGTGATATCGCTACAACGTCTGCAGTGTGGAAGTTTATAGTGATGTTTAGCACTGGGGCATCATGCCGCAGACATGTAGCATGATGTCCCAACCAGTCACATCCTGACACCAGGCCGACCAGTCCTAACACTAACCTCTTAATGCTGAGAACCTACTGAGGTAGCTCTTAGTACCATTTTATAAGTCTCTGATAAGACTTGGCCAGAGTTTGAACCCGCAATCTCCCACATACAAGGCGGACGCTCTAACCACTAAGCCACCAGATGTGGTGGGATATTACTATCATTAGGGTCTAAGTCAAACATGAACAATGTGGTGGCATAATGCTATACTTAGTGTCTAGGTCAAATATTTCAAATCATCAATAGGGCAAACATGATGTCTATCAAGATCTGCAGAAGCACTGTGTGATGATAGTTCTACAGATGACTTTGAGATAGCCTACTTGTACTGATGATTTTGAGGATGAATTGCCAAAATCTGTATAGAACAGAATTCATGTGTTTATATATATATATATATATATATATATATATATATATATATATATATATATATATATATATAGATAGATATCCCGTTTGCTATGTCTTGAGAATATTACCGCGGCCATGTGTTTGATGTCTAAAGGTTGCCGCGGGCTAGTATTAATGTCTTACGCAAGGTTACATGACCGGCCGGAGACTCGGAATCTTGAATTGGCACAAGCGATAGCTCGCACCACTTCACACCTGTGTTATAGCTTAGTCCTAAGATCAGAGGGAAGCCCGCGGGGTGATCGAGGCGTGTTCTTATCCGTCCCCACGTTGACAGACAGCGGGAGGAACATTGTCCGCTAAGTTTGATTGGATCGGTCCACAGCGATGTCCAATCAAAAATAGAGATAGAGGGCGTCATTACAATTCGACGCGAATTATACCTTCCAACTTGTAAACTAAAAGTTAGTTTCGCCTTGACAGATTTTGGAGCAATAGGGTTACTCCGCGAGAGCCACTCGTAATTTGGCGGTGAAACTTAGAGGTAGATTCTAAGGAAAGGAAAAGCTTAGAAAGGTCAGTAAGTTATTTGTTCGATTTTTGCAGAATATTACGGCATCATAATTGGAATTATTTGTAGTATGTATACTTAATTACTAGGATCGTTTAGGATGTATTATTACCTTTGTAGTGTTTCATTTACATGCGTATTGGAGAAATGGGCTTGAGTATTACATAAAGAATTATGTAGATTGTTAGCGTGTGGTCGGAATTAATTTTGTAATTCGTTATTAGGTTACTTCGCAGTAAGCTAGTGCATTTATTAATGTGTTATGTTAGAATTTACACATGCTTGAATTGTGAATTTGGAATGGTTGAAATGTGTAAGATTAGTTACTATGGACGGATGAATATATCAGAGCAAGGATATTTGAATATTTGCGTATTTTGTATGAGTTGTAAGGTAAAGAAATGCGTCTGATTATTGTGATATTGTTTAGCATAGCAGGATTAGGAATATGTACTGATGTGACGGAATTTATCGATGTATTTATTAGAAGTAACTGATACCGTGCTGTATTATGACGTTTGTTTTACCATACAAGAATGTATGGGTATCTCTATGTGAATGAATGCGTGACCGAAGAAATTTAATAACCGTTTTCTGATGATATACTGTGTGTAGTGTGAGATGAGAGGGCTAAGGAAAAAGATTGTACCGTCCTTGTGTTTTCACAGGAAGCATTTTAGGGGACAGAGAACTTCCGGTTCAACTGAGTCCAGAGTCTCCAAGAGGTGGAGACGGAATTGAGACTCGCCGAACAGTTGAAGTCGACAGAAGTCTAGTCGGTGGAGAGAAGGTGGAGGAGAAAGTGGAGGAGGAGGAGAAGGAGTATAGAGAAGTCGAGGAGAAGGAGAATGAATTTGGAGAAAGTCCAGGAGGAAGAGGAGAAGGAATTGGGAGAAAAAGGAGAGAATACCGCAGATGAGTAGAATACAAGGACAGGTGGAAATCGATCTCACACTGCTAATCAAGTGATGCAATAGGCTATTAAAGGGTTGAGCGGAAGGAGTGTAATTGGAAATTGAAGCATTTGATTATGGAGTTGTTATTAAATTGTGATTCATTGAATTCTTACCTTCTGTATATTTAATCATTTAACCGTCGGTATTGTTGACGGGGGGCTAGAAGCTTTACATCTATCTTTCACTAATTTAACTTTCAACCAAAATCGAGCCTGGGTGGGACTTCTACAATAGTTTAAATAAAATATTGGGAGCACCCCACCCAACCACATACAGACCCCCCCCCAAATATATATATATATATATATATATATATATATATATATATATATATATATATATATATATATATATATATATATATATATATATATATATATATAACACCCTTTCAGTTCTGTATTTTATGTCGTGTTAGTGTATACGTTCCAATGTTTTCCTTCTTGTACAGCCATGCACAAATGAAATTATTTATTTTTTTACAGCCGACGTATTTTCTTTTAAATAATTCTCTAAATTTGCTTTATAGCCTATAATTACTACTATGACAATGAAATATCCGGGATATAAATTGAGCCTACTTAAAATGAATATAAAACAACAGATGTCGTTATCGCTCGTCGATTTCTAGGTCAATAAAAAATATTTTCCAGCATCTGCAACAAGTTGAAATAAAGTAGTTGCAACATAATAAATTTAAAGGTCTAATTCCTGTAGAAACAACCATGTAAATTTTTGCAAACGCAACGGTTTTTGTGTTTTATTTGTTTGTCTTGTCTACGTTTTGTATTTGCCTTTGAAAAAGAGTCATTAAGAGTCGAAAGTGCTCAGGCTAGTTATATATATATATATCAGGCCTAGGTAGGTCAAGTTCGATGAGTGCCTTTTCGGTCAAAATTTAAATTAGTTTTGACTTCTGTTTAACTTTAAAGTTTGCTTTATTCTTCACGGATTTCTCTTAAGCTTTTTCTTGACTCTTTGGGCTGGATTTGAATTGGAGTGCTTATTTGTGGTTTTGTGAGTGTAATGCCATTTTTCAGCCCATAATAGGAGGCTATACGTGGCGGTCATTATATTGGTGGAGGAAGAACTTGGGGAAATCCGCGAAGAACCAATTACCCAAAGGTAACTACTGATAAGCTTCCTCACAAACCCCCGTTGGCTGAGCCGAGACTCGAACCCAGGCAGACAGAAGTCAGTAAGCTGTAAAGTCTAGTGCATTAGACTACTTGGTCATCCGGGCCCCTGATCCAAGTTTAATATCAAGAAATCACAGCTAGGACAGTTTTTATATAATTTATATATATTTATTTTTTTCTTGTCAGAATTTGACGTTGCTATGACCTCTATTTGACTTAGAAGTTAGCCTATTGCATTGTTTCTTCATCTATAACATATTGACAATTGCGTCTGTGTCGTCTGGACGTGTGTCGTGCGTTTTAATGCATCCGTGTCACCGGAGCACATTTCTTGTATTGATGTTGATGCAGTCTTTTCGTGATGAAAACGATAATGGAATTGAACTTACTTTTGCAGATTCAGCCAGTATTATAACAGCCTTTATTTCAATAACTAAAATATAACGGAATCAATCTTGTCTTCACGGATAGGTTCTCTACTTTTATGCAAAACAAATAAAGACTTTCTACGACTGTAAATTGTTTCATTTTCCTGTTGTGTTTGACATTTCCTCATATCCGAATTCTATGGTATTAGAATGGGTACAGAACAGGTATCAAGACACAAATCAGCGAATTCTCTCCAGTCGTACTCCATCATCCAATAGGACGAAAGAATTTAATTCTCTTCAATCGTACTTCATTTTGTTCAATGGCACGAAACAGCTAATTACCTCCAATCGTACTCCATCGTCCAATAGGACAAAATCATTTAATTCTCTTTAATCGCACTCTATCGTCCAATGGCACGAATCAGGGGATTTTCAACAATTGTACTCCAACCTGATGTCATCGACCAGGAATATGATCGTCAAATTACAAGATTTTCATAAACACTAGTTATCTGTAACGCAACATCATAGAAGGGCTTTAAGAAAATTTGAATGTTTACTGTCATTGAGCCTTGTGCCTTTGCTACTGCGTAAGACGAAAAAGGAGAACGCAGACATTGTTTTATGGACCCGATCCAGAACACAACATTTTATTTTATGCTTGAATATCTTTATGTGATAACAATATTACAAATACCCTCCCGCAATAATAATAATAATAATAATAATAATAATAATAATAATAATAATAATAATACTAATAATAATAATAATGTAATGTGACGAATTTTGAAGACTTATTGAAACTTAATGTGAATAAATTGTACATTGAAGTTAGCTTGGTCAAGCCAAAAGGTCTTGAGAAAGTTCTCTGATATTTCTCTTATTTCATCTCTGAAACATAAAAGGGTCTACGTTAAGCTTCAGTAGAACTGACCGAGTCATCGTACGGTATAGTGACACAGCGTACATAGAGTTACAGCCGTATCAGTCGGGAGAGGACTTTATGTCAAATAATTGATCTTCAAAGGAAAGCTAATTGCAGCATATTTTAGGCTGGTGGAATCTGATGAAAGACGTGATTATTTGGGCAGAATTTTAGGAACAGTTACTTCTGATTGGTCAGTAAAGAATTAAGGCGTACACTTTGGGAAACTAGAATTTAGGATACCGACTTGCTCAGAATTCTTCAGTTCGACTCTTGCCTTGTGAGAAGACTAAAGGTCTAACTCCGTGGGAACAATAGAATTGTGTTTCCCTCGTTAACGAAGAAAGGTCAGATAGCTGTCTTGGGAAAAAAACGACATGCTATATAGATTTGACACACGATTGTGTGGGGAGACAGAAAGAACAGCATTAAGGAAGCAGCTTTGTACTCCGAGAGAGAGAGAGAGAAAGGAAAGGAAAAGGTAAGTAAAGGAAAACCCGATGAGTCAAGGGGAAATCCGCATCTAAGAGAGGTCGGAATAAACAGGGGTTAGGAAGAGGACCAAAAAGAGCACGCATTAGACGTGGAAACAAGACGAGAAGGGACAGACGCCAGGTGATGCTGTCGAGCGTAGAATTTCACTCTAAATTCAGTACTCGTAATATGATGTAAACTGAACACTGCGACTAAATTCTATCAATGTGAATCCGTTGGACTGAAGTGAAATTTTGGTCACGTATTAATTGAAAGTAAGATTTTGGTTATGCATTAATTGATTACATTTATTTTAGTAAATCTCTTGTATTAGTTGAAAGTGAAATTTTGGTTATGTACTAATTGATTCAATTTATTTTTATTTATTGGAAAAGGGGGCTCGTAGTTGTTATTTCTTTCAATAACCTTGCTCAGCTATCTGTTAACGTTCCATCTATCCGTCCACACTGGGCAATAACACCGTGGAAGGTCATTCCATAGTTAACGATCGCCAAATCAATTAAGGAGGCTTTAATGTTTAAAGTCCCCCGTTACAAATAATAATAATAATAATAATAATAATAATAATAATAATAATATAAAAAGCAACATAAATTATCATAGAATTTTTATATGTTACATCTTAGTCATTACTGAACACGATTAAAATTGTAAAAAAATTATTTAACTCTTGAGTCAGATCTCAGTTTAAGACGCAAAGGAGATATCAACATGTCTGGGGAGTACTTCTATCTTGGCATGATATCCAACATACCAATATTTTGATTACGACACACTGAGAAAACAGAGCGTAGTTTTCAGACGAATATCTAATTTTCAGAATAAACCGGATCACTTTTACATGGTAAAATTTAGAAAATACCCCGGCCTTCATATTTGTAACCTTGGGTTTGCATCAAGTCCGTTTTCAGTTTGTTTGTCCTCAGCTTATTTGATCAAGTTCTTGTGCTGACGGTATATCCACCACTGCCTCTTCATTAATACATTGCTTAAGAAGCATCGTATGTTTGCTTGTGGTATTTTTTTTTCTTTTATACTTAACGTAGCTTTAACAATTTTTCAGTCGCTACGATGTCTGTAGTGCAACAGTTTAAAGTGATATCTAGCACTGGGGAATCATGCCGCATACATGGAGCATGATATCCCACCCAGTCACATTATCCTGACACCAGTCCGACCAACCAGTCCTAGCTCTAACCTCATAAAGATGAGCGCCAAGCGAGGCAGCTGCTGGTACCATTTTTGTCTTTGTTCTGACTGGATGGGGTTTGGAATCCGCGACCTCCCGCATCTGAGGTGGATGCTCTAACCGCTTAGGCCACCGGATAAACATTGTATGTACATTAGTTGCTCTTTATAAACTTTTAGTGTTGACAGTACACCCCTTGCTGCGTCTTTATTAATAATTGTTACTGAAGAAGATCGTATGTTTAGTAGCAGCATAAATTGAATTTGATAGAAATTTGAATTTGGAGAAAATTCATTCTTGGGTACTCACGTGACTTATGATTCAATGTCGCATTTGGTGCCAGTCTAGGGGACCCACGAGACTCATGATTCAAAATCGGACTTGGTGCCAGTCTAGGGGACCCACGAGACGCACGATTCACAATCGGATTTGGTGCCAGTCTAGGGCAGCCACGAGTCTTACCAGTCAGTGTAGGGTATATCGGTCTTTTGCCAGTCTGGGGTAAAATCGTACTTGGTGCCGGTCTAGGGATAGCCACTAAACTAATGTAATACCTAAATTTACCTTCCACAAAAATAGTTTTGGTAGGTATATTCTCAGCACGATGATCCAAGAATATTCGTGCTTTTTGCAAAAGCTTGTATCGCTGCAAATATTTCAGAAGAGTATTAAAATGTAAGAATGGCTGTAAGAAATTGATGGAATGTTGTAAGTCATTTGATCAGTGTTATACTCAAAACTAGGGCAACATGCAGTAAACTGCTATAAAGAACCAGGATTTTAACGGTTCTAGTTCCTTTTTTTTTTATCCTTAATAATGAAATAAACAGCAGAGAGAGAGAGAGAGAGAGAGAGAGAGAGAGAGAGAGAGAGAGAGAGAGAGAGAGAGAGATTAACTTCTCAATAGGAGTGTACACAAACATGTTTTTTAGATAGAAACTTGCTTTTTCTTATCTCCAGTTTACTTGTGAAGTTTTGGCTTCCCGGAGGCGACAATGTTCTTATACAAATAAGATAATTAATTGATGTAATGAATTAGGCCGATAAATCAGCCCTTCACCCGTGATGATATTGATGTTGGGGTTAGGGGCTGATTTCACCTATTCATTAAAAGCTGCAATTATCGGCAGACACTTTTGGCTGCACACATCGGTGTACATTTTACACACTTACCGGTATTTTTCGAGGCTGTTGAGCTCCCGTCGGCTGAAGGATTCTTTTTGTGATATGTACAGCATATTTCTAAGTTTCGTGGTCACCACACTGCAATGAGCAACCGGTCCGATGCGACTTCCGCTCGTTTCCCTCATTCGAAACTTTCGGTACACTTGGTCATGTGACTCGGCTGTTATGCTGGAAAGCGCCAAAGTATGATTGAGGGTGTTATATGCTAAATTATTCAAGTATGTGTTTTTGCATAGAAAACTTAAATAATGAAAGATGCATTCACTAAGAACACATTGACAACATAAAAAGATGATCACATAACAGTTTCTGTATATTATCATTGTGACGAGCCTATTACTGGTGCATGGAAGCCAAAAATATTAAATGTGACATTGTATAAAAATATATTTTTAAAAAATGCATGAAATAATAGTTTTTTTTCTGTTCTTTTGATCTTCAGGTGACCGGTAAGCCCCAAACAGTGCTGGTTATATCACCACTGCGGGCCTTGATGTTAGACCAGCAGGCCATAATGAAGACATACTGCATCAAAGCCCAATGCATTATAAAAGACATGCCAAAGGAATCCATTCAAGGTAATTTTCCATTGACAGTTATGCATATACCCTGTATAATACACTGTGTGAAAAAGAAAATAGTTTATTGAAATTTACTACAAAAATTTATGCAAACCAATGAATAACTAGCCACAAAATATCTAATCTACTAAGAGATTTATGGTGATGTTGATTTCTTTTCTTGTCCTTATTACATACCAATCAAGGTATAAAAAAATTCTTGAAAGAAAAATATCAACTGTTATATTTAGTATGGGATATTGTAATCATACACTAATGGTAGACTATCTTTATACAAGAAACCTTGAGTTATTTTGGTGCAAGAAGTAGTTTCTTCATTCAGATCTTCATTTATCTTAAACATCACTTACTTTAACATTTTTTTATTCTTTTACAAAGACTAGATGTAGAACAAATCTGTAACACAATAATAAAGTAAAAACTGTTAATGTAGGAAAAGGATAGTAATCAAATTTCCCATTTTTACAGATATAAAAGATGGAAATGTAGATGTTATTCTGGCCATTCCAGAGGATATCATGAAGAAGGAATGGTTGCAGATTATGCATCAAGAATCTTTGTGGTCACAGCTCTGTCTCCTTGCCTTTGATGAGGCTCACTGCATTTCGCAATGGTGATTATTATATTCTTTATACTAAAGTTCATTGTACAAACATAATAGAATACTGTGTAACATCTGGCACAGAGTCTGTCTTTTATTTAAAGGAATTAAATACAATATTGTCCCTGTTTCCATGCAACAAAATTCTGTTATTTAAAGACTATGATTTTTCTATTTCAAATTAGATAATATAGCTCTCTCAATTTAAATGAGACATTTATGAAAATAATAATGCAGGAAATAAAAACTAACCATGAATCATACAAAAGTTGCATGTAC
>JAECUM010038736.1:0-29525 GCA_016617855.1 Megalonaias nervosa | reverse complement strand
TCAGGACTTTCCTCATTTGGAATATTAGGATGGCAAATTTCTCTCCTAAACTATGTCTAATTTATTGCTTTTAAAATAAGCGTTTGTAACGTATGCTCTTTATATATCTAAACATTGTGTTTCGTATTTCTGTTAATTGATCAAGAATTAACTATTGAACTGTTTCCTTGATGATGTTGGTACTCTATATAGCCCATTATCTGTAGAAGGAGGAGAAGATATCGAATTTTACCTTGAGAAGGATCTTTATCTTCAAGAGTATCTTTCGGAGGAGATTCTTAAATCAAATGACCATAATATCAACCCTCCGTAATTGTTGAAGTTAGTGTCAGTTTTAACATAACAGGCATAACATAGTGTTTGAATAAATTTCTTCTAATTGATAGTTTAATAGAATTGTCAGTCGAGTAGAAAGACTACTGAACAATACCCAAAAGTAAATAGTATAGTGGAGTTTTATCCATTAGGTTTAAATGAAAACGTTCGGTATTAAGTGCTTGCTTGATGACTTGTAAACACGATACTAAAAAAATAATAAAATGATCAAAGCGAACGAGCTCTAGAAAACTAGGATCTAGATACGTTAGAAAGTCACTAACTATCAATACTATCTAAAGCTTACAATAAGTTGAATTTAAATTGAAAATAGTTTGAAAATAAATTGAAGATAACAGGAAGGAAATTTGATAATAATATGAAGTGAACTTGAAGACCTCTTTCTGAAAACGCTCATTCCGTTGCAACAAAAAAAAAATGGACAGTAGTGAAAGTGAAACTGAGATGGTAACTTCACAAACGATAAAACATTCTCGCAAAACTGAACTTGGGAAACAACAGGGAAAGCATTCATTAGAACTTTAAAAGTCTAAAGCTCTAAAAAGTATGAGCAATGCTATCCCCACTGAGAGAACTGAAATACTGGATTTGTGGCAACTTTACTAGGGTATGTTTTGAGTATACGATAATGTTCAAGCACAAATACATTGCAACCTCAGCTCTAAGTACGTTGAATACTACTATTTTGTTCAGTACAACAATAAGTCATAATGAATTGAGTCGGGATGAATTTAAGATGAAAATAATTTAATACAACACATGGTTGTAATACTTAGAGGCAAAGAAGCTCAACTTGGTTCTTTTCCGTTCGTTGAAATGGCGAAGCCAAACATCGTAACACGAGAGTGTACATTCTTTCCTGTGAAGGACAGTTTGATATCTATCTATCTATCTATCTATCTATCTATCTATCTGTACCTGATATTGTCCAGATGATAGTTTATAATTTTATTAACATAATACTAATTATAACCTACATTATTTTGTAAACATTAAGAGCATTCTAGAAGGTTATTTTCCATTAAGTAATGTTTTTTCAGAAAATGTTAATTGTGACCCGAGGTCAAATAGAAGACTATATACTCTGGACTATATATTGGAAAAAAATATTCATTCGTTCTTAAGATTTAGTAGGATCAATTTGTAATCCTGTATTGTTGTGTGCAGAAATTCTTTTAAGTTGGAATTTATTTCTTCAAATTATTAAAGTGATTTTTCTCTGCAATTGCAAAGGTGCTTTGATAACATTCTTGGAAATAGAGACTTGGATTTATAGTGAATTCAAACCTAGAATTATATTACTGTGTTTCAACATAAGACTGTTGGCACGTCAGCATTTTTCATGTCATTTGGAATTCTACTAAAGTTTATTCAGAACTTTAAATTATTAGGACTTGTGTCTGTACTCATAGGATTATTTGGGGATTTAATTCGAAATATCGTAAGTTGTTTTTACATTTTCACTTTGTATTCTAGGGAAATAAACTGTTTGTTGAATTTCACAAAGCTTGTTGCTTTAAACTCTTTTCTATTACTTATTTTAAGAGCATAGACTTGTAACAATATATATATATATATATATATATATATATATATATATATATATATATATATATATATATATATATATATATATATATATTCAATTGTTAATTAAGATGGTTAATTATACATCGCGTTACAGGGGATAAATTTACTATTTGGATATTACAATATTTTGAAAATATCAAACAAATTCATTCTACTATATAATTGACAAGAATAAAACCATGACCATATCACCACCCGGTGATTTCCAGAATCTTTAAAATCATGTGACAAAAGTTACATAAGAAACAAATACTATTGGTGACATTAAAGAAAGATAGGTATCCATTCCAAAAACATTAAAGTTTTAATAACTCTGAACAACGGTTTTACGATGTATATTGCAAACTACAACACTACATTACTAGGCTTTATTAGTATGAGATGTATACATACATCTACAAAATCAAATAAAGTTAGTGGATGTGTGAAGCCTATAGACCTGTATATTTTCCTTGATCAACAGAATAATACAAAGAAAGATTGTTAACAGTTCCTTCTCTACTTTATCGAAGTACTACCGATAAAAGCATACACTGCGGTAATTTCATCTCTTACGATGTCATTAGTCTATATAAACAATTATCATGTTTTGCTATAAGCAGATTATATATCAGAATTAAAAAGCTCAAAAAGACTAGAATGTAATTGATTTTAATGGTACACCAATTGCATAAATACTTAGAAAACCTCAAGCAAACGGAGTTGCCCTTTCCCGATAAACGCAAAATTCTCGCATAGTATGTAAGCTGGTGCAATTATTTGCTGTTTCGTGTTTAAAAACAATGATATAAATATTCTTTTAAGGATTAAGTGCTTTTAGTTTTATACTCATAAAGAATGACGCGCTAAATGGAAGAAGGGTAAGTGACTTTTGAGGATACAATAAAATTTTACTATCATTAAATGCCAGGAACATCAGTAATAATGGAGGGAAGATGTTGCTAATGTTTAAGGATGTGATTATATGTTCAATTTACTTGATTCTGATGGATATTATGCAAGAGAATAAGTCATGATAAAAGTCTAAGGAAATGCACAGAGAAGCTATTAACTGTAATGCAAATAGGGCAACCACGATTGATTACTTAAATGGGAGATTAAGGCAGCAAAGTTTGGTTGCTCATTACTTAATTAATTTGGTCGTTTCCATATGCATGTACCCATCCTGACGGTATGGACACTTTAGAAAACCATAGTCAACCTAACCTTAGTGACTTATACACGTTTTCTCATTAGAAAACAAACTTATGAGTGTGATTTTATTGCAGTCATAAATGGTGTTAGTTTCTCTATTGGCTGCTGAAAAAAGTTCATATACGTCTTAGAATAATTTTACAAAAAATATAGCAAAAACCAGGAAGGAAACATATGGGAAGCATATAAATGGAAGAAATGCCACAATGTGCTAGGGATCTTAATCCAACGCATCATTGCATTCCACACCCTCCAAGTATTATAAACCCTGAACAACATTCAAAAATTTCAATAACTAAGATAGGACAAACTGTTCTAACTGTACCAGAAACTTTGTTCCCATATCGTTCGATACAACGGTTAAAACAGACGCAAACGACTCAGTTTGTACGTTGTCTTGGAAGAATGCTTAGGAAGGTCACAGTTCTTACGGTAATCATACTATTTTAAAAGAGAACGAATACAACATATGCATTACTTTTAAAGACTTGTGGTAACCAACGTACGTGTGAAACATAAATTTATGCAATGTGTAACGTTTTAAACAACGGTACAGATAAAAATATAGAAAGGCTGATGCACAAAACAAGGTTATATAAATTATTCAATTTATTGCATACAGATACTGAGAATTCCGCTTAATTTTCATACACTTGACAAATCATTGTCCGCTGTACCCCGTTACTTTTTCTCGGGATTTGAAATGTATGATTATGTTGAAAAATCATTCCAAGTCAAAAAGGTGCAAACTAAGACTACAAATTGGAAAAATGCTTGCCTCCAATAGGAAATGATAACTCCTGAGCTATAAGTTAATCATGTACTAAATAAGTAAAGTAATAATAAACAAAATAGAATTTCTTTCTTGCAT
Source organism: Megalonaias nervosa (assembly GCA_016617855.1). Classification (NCBI taxonomy): domain Eukaryota; kingdom Metazoa; phylum Mollusca; class Bivalvia; order Unionida; family Unionidae; genus Megalonaias; species Megalonaias nervosa. The sequence continues at coordinate 25,534 of JAECUM010038736.1, read as the reverse complement.
ATTTTATACCCAGACTGATGTAGCTGCTAGTACGACCTCAACAATTCACTCATTTATTCACCAAAATGGGTTTCCAAGGAATCTTCATGAAAGAAGAATAAAAATAGAACTGTTTATGAGTAATATTACAGTTCATCAATAGAACATTAATGATTGCTGTGGAAAGAGTACTTAGTATGATTCATTTACAGGGTTATAAATGAGATTAATACTTTATAGAAGCAACTGAATATTTCTGAGTGTAACAACAACGAGGTCTCGCAGTTCTTGTATTGGTACATCATTCAACTCATCTTCAGACAAGCAAACAACTTTCTTGTAAGCTATGGGAAACAGTAACGGGAGTCGAGAAAACATGGAACTTCATATAAACATTTTGGATGTGAAAGTTATACTGAAATTGAATACATTTGATTCCCATCTAGACCCGTTCGAAAAGGTGATCTGGTAATGTCGCGACTAGAGTAGTCACTTTAACTTTTCAAACGGGGGGCCACATGGAGAGAAAGGGGGAAAGGGAAGAGACAGAAATAACTCAGCTTGTACGTCGTGGTCTGCTAGCTTCTAAGCCGGTGCTCCAGGCAAATGATAACAGTCAATACCCTGAGATGTTTCAGAGGATTGAAATACGCTTGGGGCGTCCAATAATAGACCTCTTGGCGACAAGGTGATATCGCACGCTGACACCTTTGCATCTCCAGTCCAGAATCTAGAGGCCTAGGTCATAGATGTTCTGGTAGTCACTTTGAATGGTATTTAGGGGTTACGCCTCCCCTTTAACCGGTCTCATCTTGAGATTCATTCAGACAATCAAGGACCCGACTTGCAAAATTGTCCTGATTTCCTATCTCAGATGCGACAAGTTCCGGCCGAAAGATCTGCTCGATGTAGAGGTAGGCGTCTCCAAGAAATGTTAACTAAATTCAACTGACTTGAACAACCTCAATCACAAGTGTTTTATTTCTGCAGGGACAGGCTATTTGTTCATGGTTTGCTCTTGTCATGAAAGCCTTGCGTAGAAAAGAGTTTAACCCTTCAGTCGTACAGAAAATCTCACTCGGAAAGGAGGAGGTGGGCCTGGCCATAAGAAGTGGTGGGGTTTCAGAGAGTGGAGCAAAGGAACAACGTCCTTTAAATGAGTCGATCTCTCTCAGCTGGTTAACTTTTTTCTCTGGCTCTTCAGAGAAAATATACTAGATCCTGCTAGTAACTTTATATGTTGCTCCATGATCTCTGACCAGTTAGGTTATAATAGCAGAGCTAATATGTACCATGACAAACAACTATCAGTCTTGCTCGCCAACACTGACTTAAAAAGGCTCAAATCTTTCATGTTGTTACTTGTTACCTAACTGGTCCAGAAGAGAACCGGGATTTATTGCAAAAATAGTGAAGAATTGGCTGTGGTCTCTGCGGAATAATAAAGTTGTCATCCGCTCTCTCTCTCTCTCTCTCTCTCTCTCTCTCTCTCTCTCGTAACTGAAATGATAATGCTCTAGGCGTATTCTGAAAATAGGTTTCTGCCTAGTTGCTATATTAAAGGCACGCCGCTGTTATGGAAACCACTCGCAAGAAACGCTTACAAAACATGCTTTAAAAAGGTTACTGCAGTATGTTCAAAATAGGTGATTAGTATGAGGTTGATTTGGATACTAAAACGTTACTATGGGAACCACATAGGCAAAACGTAAGTAGAGCATTATTTAAAAACTATTCCTTCTAATTTTCTATGGAGTTATTTTTTAAAAAAATGACTCCATCGTTCTAGAACAGAGATTGTAAATTGATTTTCCAACCAGTTGCTAAGGATGTCACTCCGTTACTATGGAAGCCACTTCTGACAGAAAATGTCATAACAAATATTCGCACCTAATGCGATTGAAATTAGCTTAGTTGTTCTGTGGAAGAAGTCGAAAAATAAGTTTTTCAATGTGATTCCAATGAAGTCACATTGTTGCTGCTAGGGACCTAACCCCAACATGACTTGGATACCGTGTGTCCTATCTAGCATTAGTGTCAACTTTATATAGAGATTAGTTCAGCCATTCTTGATTGGAAGTTGAAATATGGTTACTCTGAACTTTTGCTATGTGTGTTGAGCCGACGACAATTTTGTTTTTATACCCTAAGTCAGATCCCAATCACGTGTTTTTATATCCTAAGTCAGATCCCTATCACGTGTGCCTGAAATTGGCGCAACCGTTCTAGACAGGAAGTCCAATGTCGTTGAACTTGAATTGTTTGTTAAGAATGGCACGTCGAACGGAATTTTGATTGAACAGATCCTGACAAATATTTATATTTAATGCAATCTGAATTGCCTCAGTCGTCCTGCAGAAGAAGGCGAAAATAGAATATTCTGACTGAGCATGTCGCAAGGAACATTCGTGCAAAGTTTGATCAAAGTGTCGAATAATTATTTTCCATTTTGTTTCCAATGGAAGCCACGCGACTGATTTTGGCGGGCTGACCCTGACATTATTTCAGTAGACTTATATTAATAAATATTACTATTACGTGTGACGAATGCCAGGGTCAGGACCACTTACATAAACTCACTTGACTGTATCAATGTAGTCTCAGCAAGAAAGTTACTCAGGAAGTAATCTTCAACACCCCCACCCCACACTATCCTCTTTCGAAACCAGTTACGTATGCAACTTACAAGAACGTCTTCCTTTCTAAGGACACAACCCGCGCAACTGACAAGTTCACACAGCTCTGAATATAAACATGAGAAGTATCGTGAGTTATCTAGCACGCGTCGAACAATTCTGTCAACTGCAATGAATTATGGAGTTGACATTTTAAGGGCGGCAAGGATGCTTAACTTATGGGCTAATAAGAAACATCGCCCTGCCAAATATTGAAATTTCACACAGTCAGCCTTTGGGAATTCGAACAGCTATTCAGGAATCGTTCTTGCTCTTTGAAAATTGGGATAGTTTGGGAATAAAAGAGATGGATTGGTTGATCATTGTCTATATTTCCAAGAGAAAGGTAGATAATTAGCTATTCAATAATTTTTAGCGGATTTGCGCTGATAAAAGGAAATTAAAGAGCTGAATGAAATGGAAACGAAAAATAATAAATAAATAAATAAATAAATAAATAAATAATAAGTAAGTAATGCAAAAAAATGAAAAACCAATACTTTAGTCTAAAGATACTTTACAACCAGCAGCACTTGTGTTGACCCCAACATATATCGCGTTAGACTCACGTGACAATATGGAATAGCGTAATTATTAATTGGAAAGGGGTCTGACATTTTACTCAGCATGGCAATCGCAAACAGGCAGTCCAAAATTGGTGGATGCAAGGAAAGTTGATGCCTTGTGACGGAATCATTATCTTGTCATTCTCGCTATATATTGATAAAGACAAAATGGCAACATTTCAGGAAACAAGAAATACTTTAATTTTGAAATACATTCAACAAAATAAATGTCATATTACAGTTTCCATTCCAATACGTTGAATGACCTTCGTTCAGTTTGTGACTGTTCTAAAATTTACCTTCTCTTAAGACAAACATTAGATTGCAAATATATGCTATATAACACGTAAAGGTCATAAGTTGTGATGGTTTGCATACCGAAAAATCAATACCGTTCACTATCCCTGAGGAGATGCTCTGTGGGCTTGAAATTAATGGTTTATACGAATAAAAATAATAGTTTGACACTGCAAGAGACATCTCTTCCTGTGCCTTTACAATCAGTATTGGCCGGCGTACATTTACACGCGCTACTCTTAGCTGAATACAAGTCCCCAAATAAGGGTCTTAAAAATATATATGTATAAACGTATCCTGTCAGCGGTTTGTTATAATGTAACAGCTGAATGATTATTTACAAAATTTCATCAAATTTTCACAGAATGAAGATCCTAGGCTCATGGTATCAAATACATAAAGAATGGTATATCGTGGTAAGTTTTTTTTAACACATTTATTGACATCACAACATCGATTTGCCGCAGCAGAAAGCCTGTGGGAGCCGATATACGGTGTGTCGTCGTTCACTAATGATTTCCTACGTTGTCGTGAGTGGTCTAAGGCACTGGCCGTTATAGATCACTGACATCTCACCTCCGTCCGCGCTGTTCTCAACTCGGCTCGGCCAACGTGGGTATCTGAGAAAGTTTGCCAATAGCTTTATGTGGGTCGGTCGTTTCCGGGTTCTTCCTCCGCTAAATATACTAGCCGCCATGTATAGCCTATCTTGTGCTGAAAAATCCACTATATATCTTTCGCGTATTTTTTTTTTTTTTAATGACTGCTACAGAGATTGCTATCACTGTGTATGCATTCCTTTTCTCTTGATTTAATAAGAGACAGAAGTCGCAACAACGTCATTTTACGTCCAATCTCTGATACACAGTTCATAACGCTACGATACCTACGTAGCAAGTGATATTATATCTATGGCGTCATAATGTAATAATAATAATAGTTCATGTTTGTATATGCGTTGATTCTACAAGAAACGACGATTCTCTCTCTCTCTCTCTCTCTCTCTCTCTCTCTCTCTCTCTCTCTCTCTCTCTCTCTCTCATATATGCCCATAGCCTTCATAATTAGTCAATATTGAAACTTATCTAACCTCTTTAGCACACTGGCAAGATCATTGCCATAAACAAGTCTGTGAAATGTAATTCTGGACGCTATTGATGAAAGTCGTACGTTATGTTCTTGCATGGAGTATCATCTGGGAATTATTTCCTTACAATGGCACCCACTGTCGGTCATTGTTGTGAATGAATTGTTCTTTGAGTTTGGTATCAATTCAGTCTGAGAAAGATTACGAGTATCTGGTTATGTTAGCAATGATTGATTAGGGATTGACGAGAGAGTTCCAGTAGAATACTAACGAAGCAGATTGAAATGACAAATTCTTAGAAATAGTTCCAAATATCGGATGAGAGTACAATTTTAAAAAGTAGCTGAAGGAACCTTCAAATTACAGTGACATGATTTATTAGATAGATAATCGTGAGCAAAAGGTGTTACATAAACATTCTGTTATTGTCAAGAGTGCCCAAGACGACCAGATTCTTCTATCCATCCATCTATGTATGAATGTATGTATGTATGTATGTATGTATGTATGTATGTATGTACGTACGTATGTATCTATCTACCTATTTATCCATCTATCTGTCTCTGTCTGTCTGTGTGTTTATTATGTGAGTAGATGTGTGTTTATGTTTGTGTGTTATGTGTGTGAGTGAGTGTTCCTATATAATCCAACTGTTTCTATCAGGATTGATAAGTGCGATTTGCTTTACGTAATCCATCGGAATCGCTCATGCTGTTTAAGTACATATATTTCCCTTCGGTATTTTTGTATATATACAACTTAGTAATTATTTGTTTAAGAAGGATACTCATACATTGTTTGTGTACAAAGATCTTCCTATAGCTTCAACCGTGTATGATCAATTTTTCTTTGTGTTATCTACATTCATGTGATTACTGTGCGAGATTATGTTAGATTCTTAATAGGGATCACTGTTAGTCTTTTGCTAGATTTAGCAGCAGGAGTCGCAGTAGTAGTGGTTGTAGTGTTATGTGTGTTTAATTTATAATGTATGCTTGATCTTTGTCCGTGATTGAGGGTAGAGTTTTGGTCAATTTGACTATTGTTTTGGCTGAGAGTTGTCAACCTGACTTTTAGTTATTTTTTTTTAAAGATTTTTACTTCCATTTTATTTCAAGGTCTAACCTTATTTACAAACTTAGAATATTCTGGAAGCAAACTTGTGACCCACATCATTGGCATTTTATTGTGTCTTATGTCAAAAGAAATTAGTATATTTGTGGTAAACAAAATTATTCATTCCTGCTTTATTTCAGTCCGTTGAATCATTTACTGTTGTACTTATATATAATTTAAGAGAAATCGTTTATCTAACTTATTTATAGAATTACATACAAAGTGCTCGTTGGCTTTTATGGATCAAAGCACTACTTGAGGATTATTGTGAATTTATTCAAAGACATTCTTGATTATGTTATTGTGATAAATCAATACTGTTGGTATATCAGCATATTCCAGATTATTGGTACATCAACGCATTTAATATTGGGATTCATTCGGAACACTCTATTCTTTTGGATAGAAAGTTTAGGATTCTTTGGGATTTATTTCACAATACTGTAAGATTCTCTTAAATTTTCACCATATAAATTAGAGAAAAAAATTATTAATTAATTTTACTAAAGTTTACTAAATTTTACTTAGATTAAGACCATAGAGCCGTAACATTAGTAATAGTAGTAGTAGTCGTAGTAGTAGTAGTTGTCTGAATAGTAGTTGTTCCAATCACAATAATAATAATAATTATAACATTAGTAAGTAGTAATGATAGTAGTAGAAGTAGCAGCGACAGCAATCTTAGTAACGTTATTTGGATGTTAATATGGTCGTCGTTTACGCATAACAATAGCATAGTCTGACGTTTCATGGATGTTGCGACTCAATGGTCTTAAACTAAGTAAACGAAAAGAACAAAAACCAACAAATTTTGTAAAATCCAACAAATAAATTATTTCCACACGAAAGAAAGTAAAAGTTTGAAAAGAGCTTACAGTATTTTGGGTTAAATCCCAAATAGCCCTAAAAGTTTTATCACAAGTCCAAATGTATAAGGTTCCAACTGAAGTCCAGTGTTATTCCAAATAAATTCCAATACTGAATGTTTGATATGTTTGTAATCGCGAACGGGGCAATGTGCCAATGGCCTGAAATATGACGATGTGCTAATAGTCTTTTGATATATCCAAATAATTTAATCCAAACCTGTTCTTATCTGAATTAACTATAAATCCAAATTAATGTTCCAGTCCAAGAATAATATTAATGAGGATTTTGTATTTCCAGTGAATAAAAATTTTAATAAATAGTTCCCACCAAATAAAAACTTAACACAACATAAAACTAATCCTACTTCAAGCTGTTAAGGCAAGAATGAGTCATTTTTCAACATTATATAAAAAGCTTAGACATATAAATATAGAGAACATTGCCGCATGATGAGAAACTCTGTTTTGTTTTGCAATCAGCAGTGATGTCACCGGTCGGCTTAGGCTTAGAGACCGGAAACCCGACATTACAACACATCAGCGATATTATCCCAGACAGTTGTCAAAGAGACCACCGGTATCCAATCAGAACTAAGATAGTCAAATTGTGGGGCTGGTTTCTCACGGAACCAGACATTATTCTGTTACATTCATTGTGAACGGATCAGTGCGTGTCTGGACATTGGGGAGAGGGAAGTTGGAGACACTAGACTGCGCTCCGAGTGCCGAAGTTGCGCGCTTGTTAAAAGGACGGAAAAGAAGTTCTATGAACTTCGGACGAGATTGGAACAAAGACTTCTGAGGCAAAATATCTTCGCCCGAATCTCTTTCACTTTCCTAACTAGGTGTCGTAAGATTTATACGTTATTATGTGCATTAAGTTAAAAGAACTTTAATCTTCTTTGTATAGCTGAATTATCAACATGTCGTAATGTAGCGTATAGCAAGTTATTAATGTTAAAGATTATTATATGGAGTTCTTAGGATAAAATCGAAATGGATGGTGTAATCTGCTACGATGTTGCATCGTGGTACAGAACTGAATTTAATAGTTAATAGTGTTAGAACTTGTACTTGCTTATATTTGAATATATAGTGTGGATTGTCCAGAGTTAGGTATTGTTGGCCTTGTGCACGTATAATTAGACATTTTTATATTTGTATTTGTCTTTCTTAATTTGTAAGGTATATTATTCGTAGAAATATTGTTGAGGTTAATAGTTTACTATAGAGAGGATTACGGATATGCGTGAGTAGTGTAGTGGGATACCATAGCCCTCATCATGCCAAAGAAAGAAAATCAGCCTGGGATACTACAGCCCCACGATTTTTAGGCCCAAAACCACAGCCTGGGATACTATAGCCCCAATGGGAATTGTGTAGAGTGACTAGTACAGCTTGGGACTGTAGAGCGCCAAGAGGAATGGAACAGGTAGGATGACGTCACGGTACTGGACATTGGCAACAATGTAGCAAGGTAGTACCGTGACATCATACTACCTGAGTCATTTCTATAGATAAACACGAATCAGGCGCGTTCGTGTTTTAGTAGAGTAGGTTTTATATATATATATATTTTTTTTTTGTTTAGGCAAAGTGAAAATAAATATCTTTTCGAGGCATATGAAGTGGCCCTGAAAAGGGCCGTTGTCTTCTTCTTCTATTGTCTTCACTTCTTCCACCACGTTCTCACTTTGTCAATAATTCCTTTCCTCTTCTTCTTTTCTTCGTCTGGAATCCAGTCAGGATGTCCCATAGCACTAAACTTTTCCTGTACCTTCATCCAGTTCCTGTTTAGTCTCTTAAACTCTTCTTTTCTCTTGATGTTTTCTTTGTCCTTTCTTTCTTTTGTCCAGGTCTCTTTTATTTTCCTCACTTCTTCTTCCATTACGTTTTTCATCTTGTCTTCGGCTTTCTTTAACTGGTCTAAGCCCCACTTGACAAAAGACCACTCTGTGCAATTAAATGTATCTTGCAAGAAGCTCCTCACTTTGATGACAAGATCAAGGGCTTCCTTCAATGTCCCCACTCTTACATACTTAGGCTTTATTAATCCTCTTAATTTTCCCACCTCCTCTTCTATCATTCCGGCCATTTGATCCCTGGCTACCTTGAGGCTGTTGACTTGACTGGTCACAAAGTCTTTCGAGACTGGATAGCTCCATTCTTTTTCAAGCCTTTCCACCACGTAGGCTGCATCCATCATCCAGAAATAACTATGCCTTAATTCATTAAACAAATTCATTTTTTGTTTTGAAGTTGTTGACTAGTCAACATGGGTAGCCAGACTGACTAGCGTTCCGCGTTATATGCGTCAAGCACGGACGTGAACGAAAACATCCCTTACACTCACTTCACATAGGATATACTATCCTCAAAAACGAACGCGAATGCATAAAACACACACCTATTTACTATCCTCACCAAAAAACGAGAAAGCATAAAACACACCTATCTACTATCCACACAATCGGGATGAGAAGAAAAAACACACACCCATATACTATCCTAACCAACGAAAGAGAAAGCATAAAACACACCTATCTACTATCCACACAATCGGGATGAGAAGAAAAAACACACACCCATATACTATCCTAACCAACGAAAGAGAAAGCATAAAACACACCTATCTACTATCCACACAATCGGGATGAGAAGAAAAAACACACACCCATATACTATCCTAACCAACGAAAGAGAAAGCATAAAACACACCTATCTACTATCCACACAATCGGGATGAGAAGAAAAAACACACCCCCATATACTATCCTGACCAACGAACGAGAACGCATAAAACACACAAATTTACTATCCTCACCAACGAACGAGAAAGCATAAAACACACGTATCTACTATCCACACAATCGGGATGAGAAGAAAAAAACACACCTATCTACTATCCTCACCTACGAAGGAGAATGCATAAAACACACGTATCTTCTATCCACACAATCGGGATAAGAAGAAAAAAACACACTTATCTACTATCCTCACCAACGAAGGAGAATGCATAAAACATACACACCTATTTACTATCCACACCAACGAACGCGCATGCAAACACAAACACACACACACACACACACACACACACACACACACATCAGTAAAGGAGTGTGTGTTTATAGTCACACTACTCTACATTCACACGAATTGGCAACTTGAATAGTCTCACTTTTCTAGAGATCTGGCTAGCCCTGAGAAGGGCTGTTTTTTTTAGAACTCCAAATACACCTAAATAATGGTGACACCTTCCTGGCCTGGCACCACACGCGCAACGTCTGCTCCAGTCCTGCTCCCAATTGATGCGTGTGGTTGGGAGCGCAGAGGGAGGTTGATTGGCTTCACTATCCCACTCCTCTGTTTGTGGAATAATGAATACTTGCTGTTCCCTCTGGCCTCTGTGCCAGACCCGGGGATGATGATGATGATCATGATCTGGTCTCCTTGCCTCCTCTGCACGCTGTACTGGATGTGGCTGTCTTTGTTGTGGTGCTGCTACAGTCTGTGGAAGTGTCCTCATCGCTGGCTTCACCTCACACTGAGGTCTCATGAAGAGGTGAGGCAGGATCCTTTCCTTCTCCTTTTCTTTCTTTTTCTTCTCCTCCTCTTCTATCCTGTCTTTCTCCTCTATGGCCTCCCTAGTCAGTTCGTCTAAAAGACGCCTGGCATACTCCAGGTGCATTAGGAATTCCAACATTTTGGCTAATCTGCTGCTCATTTTTAATGTTGACGAGTCCACAATGGCAGCTAGAATGACGATTGTGCCACTTTATATACTTGAAGCACGGACGTGAAGGTAAACATCCCCTAACACCCAAACTTACCATCACATCAAATGCGCGGACCTAAAAGAAGCACTCACGTTGAACGTTTTACTTTTTTACTTACAAACACAGCCATGCACGATTGGACAAGACAGAAAACAAAGGGTGAATCTTTTTACTGACAAAAGAAACGAAGTGCTTATAGACACACTTCTATTTACTTTTTCAAATTTTAAAAGTTTTGGCAAATTGAATTAGTATGTCTTTTTGAGAGTATTGGATAGCCCTGAAAAGGGCTGTTTTTTTGTTAACGGGAGTAATGGCTATCTTTTTTACTGTCTAAGATTGCGTCCCCGTCTGGCAGCAGGCTTTCCTCTACGATACGGTCTGCTTCTGCGGAAAGAGAAAGAGAATTCTTTGGTGTCTACTCGACAGTCGACAAAACCTCTGTCTGGTTCTTGCTGTTGCTGCTGTTGTTCTTCTTTCTGCTTCTTCTGAAGTCTGTATTTCTCAATCCATTCTTCTTGTTCTTTCTTAATTTCCTCTCTAAAGACCTCTTCTGTTAGGTCTTGGGCTATGGATAACATCCTGACATTCTCTATCTCTTCAGGTTTAGGTATCAGGTTTAGCCTGACACGATGTAAGCTGACGTAAGCTTCGTTCAGCTTGGCTAGTCTGGAAGGCATGTTCATAGGTTGAGTCAACAGTGAATGGCCAGGCTGGAGACCAACCCGCTTTATATGGTTCAAACGCTGACGCGATAGAAAACATCCCTACTCGGTTTTAGTGTCGGAACGTTATGATAGCTCATGTCATGGTGAGGGATAGAGAGAAAGTCAAAGAGCCTATATTCACAGTGGTTTTTTTTAAAACAAACGACAGACACATTTTTTTTTCAAAACACAACATTTTTTATTCAAGTAACAAGTAACAAGTAACAATAACATCAAACAAATTATTTTTGACAAGGCTGACAACGTTGTGAAATCATGTGCGATTTCCATTGATGGAAGTCATGAGGCCATTGATGTACACTACGTTTCCTAGCTAAAGACAAAGATAGCCATAACGGTCACAAAACCATCGATCTACTTTCTCATCGTTTCTAGAAGAGTGACGATCAAAATAAGTCACTAAATGTTCTAAACGATATCCAAGACTGCATTGATGAATAAAATACACACAATATTGTCCACACACAATGGAATCTGTGCCTTGTAATTTCACATTATTGTATCGTGTCGTCTGGGCATTTCTTCTCATAAAGTCAATGATATCGTCTTCCAAAGGGGGTAATCCATACGAATCAAAATATTCCACACAGTTCTCTTGAGGGAAGTAGACAGCAACCCAGTGAGTTCCTGGAAAATGACTTTCGTCCGTGTTGATGACATAAGCTTGATGGTCTTGAGGTTTGCGATGAGGTAGTTCATCTTTAGCGCACACGACAGGATTCCAAGAAGCAGTATACGAACTATTGTTCAAAAGGTAATAAAGTTCCCAGGTATCCATTTTCTGTTTGTTGTTGTTTGTTTTTTTCTTCACAGGTAATGATAAGTCATCAATTCAATTCTGACTTTTTGTTTGAAACGATCTGTCAAGTAGCCGTTTCTTCGCCTTGTCTCCGCACTCTGGGCTAAGAGAGCTTCGATGCGATAGATCTCTAGAGTAGTCAATGGAGAGCAGGAAAGATCATGCAAGCCTTTATACCACTCATGCAACACTGCTTCTTCCGAGATGAGACTCCAAGCTTCGTCCAGATACTCGTCCAATTTTTCTTCTTGACTCATTCCCAGACATTTATCGTGTTGAATTTGACTGGGATGATCGTTTTGACGTCCATAACAATCTCTCTTACTCAATTCCGTAATTGTATCCGCTAGGTGTTTAGCAAAACAGGACACTAAATGTTGTTCTTGTTCTGGCCATCTGGACTTGACTACCTCGTCCTCTTTGTCTTGGTCTTGGGGTTCTGTTTTCACGCTATCCTCCCATTCCATGTCCAAAGATTCTCCACTTTTCAATAAGGGATAGGAGTCTTCCATTGTGTCTGATAGTCTAGAATGACTTCTCTCAAACTGTTGATTTCGATGGTATTATCGAATTCAGCATACGGGATGACGTTGAGCGTCTCAGTGAGAGCTTCTGCAAACTGAAGTTCCACACGCAGTTGACCGGATTTTATAGGGTTGAAATGTCCCTCGTCGCTGCCTTGGTCTGGAATGAAATCAAAGGCCCACAAAGTGTAACCTCCTACATAATCTTCGTACGAAATACCGTGACTGGCGTTGGTTCCTAGTTGCCCCGTAGCTTCGTACAGGGACACGTACGATCTCAAGTAATTCTTCTGGGTAAAGTTAGGTTCGAAGGGTCTGGTACACAAAGTCTTGCCATCGCGACTGACTTCGATCTTGGACACTCTGTAGTGCTTAAACTGGAAAGGATTTTGATCGTGGGCTCCGCTGAGGGATGCGTTACTGACGATGCCAACGATTAAACGTTTGGGTAACTGTCCTTGGAACAGATGATCTTCGATCTTGGATCGGAGTTCAGCAGCAATGGTGAATGTTTTCACTTCTACACGTCGTATCGGATACTTGGCGGTCGATCTGCTCAATGTTTGACTGATGTCGTTTCCCGCTTTAGGTAACACTTCTACACGACGCACGTAAAGTCTGGCTTCTTGGATGATGGTTTTGTACTCTTTGGCATGAGCCATCAAATGGAAAGCGATACTGCTGCGATTGAGTCTCAGGCGAATATCCACTCCATTCAGCAAATACTTTTCTTGCAACCACATGTCCAAATGCAAACGAGCAATCAGTTCTAAACTACGACCTTGCAGGATTTTCCTTCGACGGTTGTTAAAACCCACATTGTGAGGATTGTCATCGGCTGTCAGGGCTCTGTCGTTAAACGTGTCTTCACCTGCGTTGTCAGGTTTCCATACCACGCAAGCATCCAGATGAGTGTTCTTGCCCTCTTTTCCGTACGTCAAGAGATTTTCTAGGTACGCTCGGTAAGGGTAAGTATCTATGCTACTGCTGACCAGTTTGTTATTCAAGTACAAATCCACTTCGCTGAACAAGGAATGCATGAAATTGTTGACGGGAGGTACTCTGGCATCGGCTCCCGGATTGGTGTTGTCGGTTTTGATCACTTTCAGTTTCAGGTACAAGTAACTACTATTCAGATCGAGATAATCTTCGGGCTGTCCTTTCATTTCAAACTCGATGGGAGCTGAATCCGTCAAAGAGGAGACGGGATGAAATTCGACCCATTGGGATTCTTGCATCGTCATCATGGTGGGTGGCATGGCAAACAGATCCAGTTCCGACTTGGAACAGCACAAGACTCTCGGTGCATCATTTTCTTTTTTAATAATCAAAAACGTCTAACTCTCGGACGGTTTTTCTTTTCTTAGACTTTCTAGCTCTAGGGGTGTGAAGCCCTTTGAAGGGGTGTTTTCGTCGTCTTTTTCTGCCTTGTCCTTGCTGTGGCGTCAGGGAAGCAGGAATGCCTGACTCGGCATTGCCCAGGGCATTTATAGCAGTTTCTCGCCGACCAAGAAGGTCTTTGCCCGTTTGAAGCAAAACATTTTTGCCTGCTCTCAAGAAAGCTTCTTTGGGGTTTTGTTTGTCAATGATGACATTTTCGAGAAATTCTTTACCTTGCGTCAACTCGGCATCTTTTAAGGCGTGCAATCCCCGTGTCACCATCGGTTTCAAAACGGAAACCACTGTACGAAAGGCTGATGTTAGCATATCACCTAAACCATGTCCTCGCTGTCGAGCGACTCCTTGGTACACAGGATACATGACTGACAAAAAGTTAGAGTAATCGTTTTCGAAAATGGAGTTTCACTGTGAATTTCCGTTTGGTGAATGCAATATTTTGTCCCAGATCTCCTTTTATAGTAATGTTGACAGTGTCGAAATAAGACTTACTGACGGGCAAATAGTGAGGATGTACAAATTCGCGGTGAACGTGATAGGTATTTGCACCTTCCTCGTCAGCAGCCGTGGCAGAATCCACTTTCAAAGGAATGACACGCAGTAACGGTACGGAGGTGTGTCCCACCACGTGTTACTCCACCACATCAGAGTACACAAACATCAAATTCAGTCCTTGGTTCATTTCTACAGGGAATCGAAAATATTTCGCAAAATCCAAGTTACCGGTCATGGCTGGTATTTCGTTTCTCATCTTGATCAACTTGGGGTCTCCACCCAAAATGTCATACAATTCAGGACAAAATGTAATGGCCAATACTTTGTCCTCTGAACATTTCGTCATTAGGCGACGAGCTATTATGTGGTACTCGATCGTGACACTTCTTCTAGCTTTCTCCAAGGCTTTACCAAACATGAAATTGAACCTGTCAGCAATGGCGTTCATCAAATGTTGACCACTAAAATAATAGCCCGCAAGAATTTTCAACAGATAAGTGGTTCGTTTAGTTTTGGGGTCTTGTGATTTCATAAAGTCAGCTACACTAGCGCGTTCATCCATGGCTTGTTGCACTGTTCGTCATAAACTTCTACCGTCAAAGTGTTTTCATTTTCGACGATGTTTTTGATTTGTGTAAGGTGAATCATTTCCACCAAAACCACTTCCCAATGGGCTTCGTGATCCAATTGGATGGCCTGAGGTAATCTGGCCGAGAAATAGCACAAAGTGTTATTGGGAAACACCTCCATGGAACTGTCGCTGGGTAACATTAAGTAAAATTGGTTGTTCATAATTCCACAGTTCTAGTGTCCGAGGAGTCACTGGAAGTCAGAGGAGTGTCTTAAAGAGGGTTGTTGTGATTGGATTGGTGACTAACGTTGGACGCAAGGCCACCGTTGTTGTTGTTTCCGTTGGAAGAATATTTCAGAGACGGATTGGGAAGAAGGTAACCAATGCAACTGCTCAGTAAAATAGTCCACAATTGTTTGTCTCCTTGCTGCAAACTCAAATTGGCAATGGCATTTACCGAAGACACAATACACCACAAAGGGTTGTAGATCTTGCAGAGAAGAACTGGGCGACGGAGTGGACACTGTAGTAACTGAGGCTGTGTTGAAGTGCATGATGGTCACTTCTTTTTATAGTCGATGAGTTGCGAAGCGTCGATCCAAGAGTCAAAACTGGGAGGATATCCTTTCCAACGTACTTTGACTTCTTTGACACGTTTCTTTCCTACTTTTCGGGTTCTACGATCGAGAATGCTTTCTACCTCGTACACGTCGTCTTCTTTTTTGGTCACACGTTGTAACTCGGGCAAGTAAAACGTTCCTTTTAACACTTCTCTGTTCATGTCTTCTAATTTATAGACGGGAGGATGACGGCCACGCACACGTTCGGTGACACGAAACAATTCGGTGGTCCAATTGGGTAAATAAACTTTGTCGAAAGTGCGTTGCCAATGCGCACCCAATCTCCTGCTGCCAATACTTCACCTTTCTTGGGGGTAGTTACCGTCGAGGACGGACCAAACAGACGCTCGAAGACGGTCACTTCGTTGTCAGGAGTCACTTCTTGGGGGCACACCCTATGCTCCGATGGTAAGATTGATTGTACGATTGGACGAGGTGTGGCAAGACGTCGATGTACTTGAGAGTGTGTTGATGCGTAAAATATTTCCACATGCGTTCTTTCAAGGTGCGTTGAAAACGTTTCACGATGCTGGCTTTGGTTTCGGGATTCTCGGTGTTGAAAAATGAATGTCACGTGTCTTCAATTCTTTTTGGAAAGCTTGGTTTAGAAATTCGGTGCCTTTGTCAGTTTGCCATCGAAGAGGGTGACGCCCGCTTTGTTTCAACACCAGTTGGAGGGCTCGCACTAACTCACTGCTCGATTTGGAAGTCAATGGTAAATTTGGAAAAGACGTCGATGACACAAAACAAATATTTGTAACCACGATTGTAGGTGGCTAAATGAGAGACATCAGCTAAATCGGCTTGCCATTGGTGATCGATACCCTCCACTTGGGTGCGACTTCTTGAAAAGTTTCGTCGAATGGGTTTGTGTAAGGTGTACGTGGCTTGTTCTTGTAACCAGCGTTGCACATGAGGTAAACGGATAATTTTCAGTCGAGTTTTGGCAGCACGATAGAATTTCTGAACTCCTCTGTAACCTGCGCGATGGGATGGATCGTAGTAAATGCTGGCTAACACCTTCTCCATGTTTTAATAAGTGAGCCAATCTTCACTGATGCTACTCTTGTCTTTCTGTGGTATTTTCTTGGTTTGTAATGCTTTGCGTGTCCGACGAGCAATAGGTGTTGAGGAGGAGGACAGTGTTTGAACAGGGGTAATCAGTTCTTGTTTCACTTCTGTCTTGGCTTTCGTTTTCTCTTCTGAGGAAGAAGGAGTAGCCATCATCTTTTTAATCCAACCAATTCTGGGTGTAGGTGGTGTTGTTAACTTGCGTACTTATTCTGGTGGAGTTTTAAACTCTTCTTCTTTTTCTGTCTTGATCACTGGGACTAGTGGTAGTGGACATTCTGTCTTGATCATTGGAGGTGATAGTGGTGGTGATGGACTTTTCATCAAGGCCTTAAAATCTTTCAGAGTGGGTTGAGCTGTTTCGTCTAAAGCTTTCTGGTGAAAGAGTTTCAGTCGTTGCAACAACTGACCGTACCGTTGCGATTTTTCCGTTTCTGACAAATCGCTGCGATCCATCAACGATTGCCGTTCGTGTTGTAACTGGGACATCTCGGTCAAATGAGGATTGGGAGGTAAATGTGGGGTTCGTTGTTCTTGCCAACGATGGTATTCCATCCATCGTTTGTAAGGCACTAAAGCTAGTTTTCGTCCTCCCATCAGATTTCAAGGATCACGTCTGAGATCTTTTGACTCCAGTGTCCTACTTTTATCTTCTTGGTCTTTTATCTTGGAATTAGGGCAGGTATAATATGTCCCATAGCACTCAGTATAGGTTTCGCTACATTGGTAATAAGTCCTAACAGTGGTAAAAATCCTCCGCGTTGCATCAACATCTTTTTCTTTTGACAAATGGGTATTTTCTTTTGGACCATTTTTGCGACGAACGTGTCGATGTTTGGCTAAGCAATTTTTCTGATGTTTAGTCAAAGGTATTGTGCCTTTCAAGACGTGCAGACAACTTTCGCTCACCGTATCGATGACATCTTTGGAGGCAGTTTGAATGAGTTGTTTTCGCATGGGTGGAGGAGCTTTGGACAGGACAGATAACATGTCCCAATGTTTGACTAAACGAGGAGGCAGTCCTTTCCTTTTCATTCCTTTGGGAATAGAAGAAGGATGTCTTTTTTTTGGGTGACATCTTTGTTTGTTAATTCCGGGACACACACCAAAAATACACTAACGTCGATGACTTGTCACACGGTCTTTTATCCTTTTTTGGGGACTATCGCTTCGTCATAAAGGTAACGATGTGTTTTCCAAAATCGCCAAACAATCCTCCTCTTTGTTGGCTCCTCTTTTTCTTTGGACGAGCGTGTCTTTTCTGGGGGTGACGTCGATGTTTGGCTAAGTGTTTTTTTCGCATGACGAGACTGTCTTTTTCTTTTTCCTTTCTGGACAGGAGAACGACGATGAGGTGACATCTTTTGGTGTACAACATACACTGACATCCATGGCTCGACATGTGTCTTTTTATCTTTTTTTTTGGAGCCTGTCCTTTACCCTTGTGACAAATTTATCGGTTATCTTATTGAATTCAAGGAAAGGGCCAAAGAAACCTCCCTTTTGGTGGCTTCTCCTTTTCTTTGGACGAGTGTGTCTTTTCAGAGAGTGTCGCCGATGTTTGGCTAAACGCTTTTTACGATGACGTGACTGTCTTTTTCGTTTTCCTTTTCCTTTTTGGACCGAAGAAGAACGACGATGGTGACGGTGTACACTTCTTGGAGGGGACATCTTTGGGTGTGCAGCAGCACAAAACCACTGATCCGTATTGTTTGCCTCAGGTCTTTTTTATACTGGATTGCGACGCCACTGATTGTCTTTACGTCGTATCAACTTGATGACAGGCAACACACGTCGTGCAGGAGTTCGCAACGGACTAAATCGGGGCAGTTCTTGCTTGGACAAATCCAGTAAACTCTGTAACACACCAGTTCTCTCTTGGACTTTGATTTTGGGGGCAGGTACTTTATGAGCAGCGGCCACAGCCGCTAAAGATAAAGAGGATGTCACTGCTGGAGGAGAAGTTTTTGGAGACACTCTCTTGCGAGTAGAAGCTGTTTTCTGTGGACTTTTCTTTTTCTTTTTTTGAGGCTGTGACCTGGTCTTGACACCGTTGCTCTTTTTCTTTTTCTTCTGGGTACGTTTGGGCGTGGCTTTTTTCTTGGGGACGACTTTGGGACCATTAGGATCCCATTTTAAGAGTGAACGAATGATGACACCTCCTAGAGAACCGCTACCTCCAGGTTTCAAAATGATTTGCTTTTTGGTTTGAGTATCGATGCGAGGATCGGCTAGTTTCGTCAAGGCGTCTTTGTTTCTCTCAAAAAAACGTTTGGTTTGATGTGGAATCTGAATCATGCCTTGCAGTAATTGACGTGCTGTCACCGTAAACCATTGTAAGACTTCTTTGAGACTAGCTTCTAAGACACGAGCGCGTATTTGTGGGGGTTTTTTTTCGCAACTGATACCGTACAAGGCACGAATCAATTTAATGGGACGATGAGACTGAAGGGACGTCATGTTGACGATGTGTGAGACAGAGTCAAAGTGACCGAGGTTTTTATAGATTTTTTTGGTGATTGTGATTAAGTCGACGAAGGCGACGTGTACACGACAGGCCCTCCGTCTTGGCACCAGTGGTGAAACAGATGGGTAGGAAATCGCAAATAATCGGGAGTGGTGGGTTTTAAATCCACGAGTAAATAAGCATGTCGGGTTTGAGTGGCATCGTCGTACGCATTTGTCAGCCAAGGCGTCCCTAACTGTTTGGCTAAGACTTGTACTTGCGATTTATCTCTAGGGCTTTTAAACAACATCACGTAATGAGCATTGAGACTGATGGTACGATGGGCTTTACTTTTTGGGTGATGTAAATGACACTGGCATTACGATGATGCCCTTTTGCGCGTAAACCAGAGTTTAATTTCTTCTTCGTCTTCTCCTAACATGTCGTCAAAAATAACCAAATGAGTTTGACTAGGGTCAGACACGATCCCGTCGTCTTCGCTAGGAATGCCTTCCACAAAGACCATGGAATCGCCTTGACTTTCTCGCAGAAGGCTGTACGCCGATTGCCACTCTTTGTAACACCACACGATGCGTTGAGGGGGACGATCGATCAAATGATGTTTATGTTCGATCAAACGTTTGACAAATTCGGTTTTGCCTGAACCGTTTGGTCCAGCAATGAGCATATTAAAGGGATGGCGAAGATACATGGCCTCCCAACTAGTCCGATCTACGTGTTCCTCAATGACTTTGAAGTTGGAGGAAGAGGGAGCAGAGACAGTAGAGGTAGCCATAGTAGTGTAAGAAATGTCACAAGACAAGAGTTTTTATACTTTTTTTCAGGACACGTTTATTGTCATCTTTAAAAGTGAACAACACGAGAGACAAAAATACATAAAAGCCAAATGGCTAAGTACATGAATAAAAGAAACATCAAAACGATCATAGTGGAATATAAACAAGTCTCTGTACAACATTTGTGATGATCAAGAGGTGAAATTGTAGGGGTGGTGTGTAATGTTCTGAGAGTCTCTTGGGTGTTGTTAATTTGAACGATGCTCTTTTTGGTGCTGCGAAGGTTGTCTACCAAGATCACCTTTTTTTGCCTGTCCCTTGGGGAAGAGACACGTTGGTCATGAACAGTGTCGCTTTTCCGTCGGTGATGTGAAACTTGTCATTGGATTGTTGTACGTGTTGAATCTTGTCCATGACTTTGGAAGGTGTCAATTCTGATAGACTGCTAAACTCGATCCAAACGGGGGGCTTCAAATTGTCGTGATGAAAGTAGAGTCTCAAGCGATCGTCTTCTTTGGTTTGACATTGCCGTTTCAGTGTAGTTAACAAAGAATCCCACACATCAGTGATGAACCCTTCTGCTTTCTCCAACGGTACGTCGGACTTGAAATCTTTAAATTTCACTGCGTACGTGTAGGCCGTAGTTCTAAATTTTCTGGAGGAGCGTTTGTCCGTCTCTTGAATGTGGTAGTAATTTTCAGGGTTTACTGGTGGTAATGGACTTTGACTGAGTGTAGACTCTCTGGGTTTAGATTCTGGTTCACTCATCTCATCTTGAAAATCACTGGCATGAATTTGAGACAAGACTTCAGCTACTGGGCGAGGCGATAAATCACGTTTCTGCCTCTTGCTTTCTTCTCCTTTCTTTACAAAATGATGCGATCGTTTCATCTTGACTGCAAAAAGTCAAATGACTACATTTGAAACGTCATGGACCCCTATATATCCATGTTAGACTTAGTGCATATATGAAGGACTGGTGACTTCTCTCTCAGGATTCATTTCACTCTCAAGCCGATCATCACGATGGAAGAACCCACATAGATCGAACTTCTGATTAGAGTTTTGCGAGGTGTCATACGAAAGTTTTCTTCAGACAAGCCGACGGACTACTCTCCCTCCTTTCGAGATAAAAGTCAAGATACTTGCTATATCTGCCAGAACAAAGGGCATTGGGCTACAGAATGTCCAGATCGTCATAAAAGCAAGACTAGTGTCAGAAGAGACAAAAGTCAAGATACCTGTTATCATTGTAAAGAGAAAGGACATTGGTCTTCAGAGTGCCCTAAGAAACAACAGGAGCAGGAGGAGGAGGAAGAAGAAAAAGAGGTGCCCCCGGCAAAGGAACAACTCCGACACGTTCAGAAAGAAAAGACAGAAAAGAAAAGAAGATGAGAAAAAAGTGAGGAAGAAGAAGAAGAAGAGGAAAAAAGTGTAAAAGTGAAGAAATTGAAAAAACAGAGAGAGTGAAAGAAAAAAAGACACAGAAGAAGTCTATGAACTTTTTAGAAGTGTTGTGTTGTGTTATGTTGTGATATTGAATTGTAAAAATTTGTACCAGAAAAGACCAGACTGAAAAAACGTAAGTGTCTCTTGGTTTTGATTGTTTAGAATAATAAGGACCTACACTCATGCACTCACAACACGTACATCATAGGGTTAAACAGGGGATTTTGAGGTTTAATTGATTTTGGCAAAATGAATAGTATCTCTTTTCCAAAGAAGTGAGTGGCCCTGAAAAGGACCGTTGGGTGTTTTTGTTTTTTTTCCTTAGAACAAACTCAGGAACGAGAAGCAATCCGCTTTAACTGCCTTAAGCCTTTGTCACGGCCAAGGCCTACTTCTGGACTTGCTCCTGTCAATGATCTAGTAGAAATCACTAGGGGTGGTATCTCTGGTGTAGACACAGGGTTAGGCTGTTTGGCTCGGGAAGGTCTTTTTCTCTTGGGTCGTAATAAAGAAGTCTGATACATTTGTTTCAGACTTCTTAACTCAGCCAAAATGTCCAAGAGTACCGTTACCGTTTGAGGTTCACTGTTCTCCTTCTCTCCTAGCCTTTGTTTCTTCTCTACTGCTTCTTCTTCCTGTCGTTTCCTTCTTACCTCTTCTTCTTCTCGCTGTTGCTGTTCAATGAGAAATGCTTGTTCTGCCTCTTTCTGCTGCTGTAAAAATATCTCCAATTCTTCTTTCTGTCTTTGTTTAAAATCCTTGACGTGTGGTAAAGAAGGAGAACGTGGCGAAGGTACTGGTACCGGAACAAATTCTTGCGAAGAAGAGAAAAAAATCTACTAAATCCCAGTTGAAATCAACCTCTTCGGGAAGTAGCGCCGTGTTAACTTTGGTAACCGCTGCTATGCCATCGCTTTTCGTCTCCACAGCCGGTGCACCCCAATTCATCGTCTTCTTAGGTTCCGTCATGTTTCACAAAACAATGTCGCATCGATTCACTGCGCACAGACGCTAGTGCACCTATATAGGGAATGTGACGTCACAGGTAGCTCTCTTCGGATTGGAAGACAGACTCCGCGAAGTGACTGAATTTTGTAACGCGTGTTGGGATTGGTGAACAATTTCAATCCGTTTCGATCCGGTCTTCCACTATAAATAAACGCGGTTCACTTCATTCCCTTCACCTGTTCTCGTCACAAAGATGTGGACCAACGTAGAATCGTCTACCCTCCTATCGTCGATGCTGTTCAACCTGGACTATCCAATGTATGTCAGATCATCATGGGCCATTACCCAGATCACTGATACAGCCCTTTGGAAACGAAGGATCTATGTGGAAAGACAAGGCTGTCTGCAGAGAGTTCTGATTTATGGACCAGAGGTTAGACGAAGTTTGAGGAAGAAAAGAAGACCTATGCGATGCCCCCATGTTAACGGAATGGTGTTAACATAACAAACAACGGCCCTTTTCAGGGCCACTTCATATGCCTCGAAAAGATATTAATTCTTTCTTGCCTAAAAAAAAAATTTTATTCGATTTTATAATTTGTGTAGATATTTATTCTCTCTCTTCCCCAAAAAATTTGTTTAGTCGATTTTATAATTTGTGTAGGATAGATTGATGTTCATCAATAGATTGATGTTCATCAATCTATGGGAAAAAAACGAATATATAAAACCTACTCTACTAAAACACGAACGCGCCTGATTCGTGTTTGTCTATAGAAATGACTCAGGTAGTATGATGTCACGGTACTACCTTGCTACATTGTTGCCAATGTCCAGTACCGTGACGTCACCCTACCTGTTCCATTCCTCTTGGCGCTCTACAGTCCCAAGCTGTACTAGTCACTCTACACAATTCCCATTGGGGCTATAGTATCCCAGGCTGTGGTTTTGGGCCTAAAAATCGTTGGGCTATAGTATCCCAGGCTGATTTTCCTTTTTTGGCATGATGAGGGCTATAGTATCCCATTACACTACTTGCGTGTATGTATCAGAGAGTCGTGACATTATTGTTGTTGTTATAGCCTTTATTATAGAACAAGCGTGTGTGGAATAATTAGATGTGAGGGTATGAGTTGACCTAATGATTTAATTGCCATTATGCTGATGAAAGGTCTGAAAGTGTGTGTTAATAATCCTGTGTTTGAATAAGGAGGCAAAATTGTACGTCCCTTCTAATCCACAGAAAGCTTTCCGGGTGGGATCGGACGCCACCCGCAGATTAGAGAGAAGGAGACAAGGAGGCCGGGAGACGGAAATAATGGTACCGGAAGTACCGACAAGGAGGCCGGGACAATGGAAACAAGGGTACCGGAGTACCGACAAGGAGAGCCGGGAGAACGGAAACAAGGGTACCGGAAGCACCGACAAAGGAATACAAGGCGGAAGTTACAGATGAGTAACATAGAAGGGACACGGGAAGGAAACACTCTCACCTTTAATTTCGCTTGATGAAATAATTGGCAGCTTGGATAGGTCTTGTATTGATTGGAAGCAATTGCATTGAAAATTGTCCTGTAATTGTTGAATACCGTGATATAGTTTATTAAATTGTTATGCCTTTCACCTCATTATTTTTATATTATATTCACCTAGACCTTTTAATTGTCCGTCCTTCTCCGGGGTTAGTAATAATTCCGTAGGGGGCGCGTGACAGCCAGGTACAAAATACAAATGTATACAAAACATAATCATTAAAAAAGCCAACAAATAATACAAATTACGTATACATCAAAATGGCACATTAGTTTATTTAATTCTGAGATAATCCGTGAAAATGACTTGTCCAAAGACAAACCATGATAACCGGCAGAGGCAAATTCGATAGGAAGATTCGAACCCGCACCCTATTAGTCACGAGCCCTGTAAGCTAACGACAGATCCATCATAGCTCCTGATTTCATTAGTTGCCTCTTACTACGTACAGGTGATCGCATTGCTCATGTTCTACACGAAACAAACAGCTTAAGATGTGTGGATAGTGTAATGTGAAATCCATTGAAAAAAGACTAGAGCGCGAAGTTACAGAAACGACAGTATTTTTTAAAAATCATTTCAAAGGCAACCATTAGCAGTTTTCACTTATCCCTGAAAATGGGCTTGTGCATGAGGAAACACTGACATCTGACATGAAAAGTCCAGAAGACCTGTTTGCTTTTTATGATTGTTTTCCTCAAAGTCATTTCATTACTTGAAATCTCTTTGTCTGTATCTCAAGCATCATTACCCCAACCACGGGCATTTCAGAACTATATGTAATGACTCGGATATTCTGATCGGACCACGTCACGACAGCTTAGATCAGCGTCAATACGAATGTTGTACGGCTTAAATATCCGTTTACATTAGATATATCATTTGTGTGTTGTAGCTGTCTGTTGTGCAATATATATATATATATATATATATATATATATATATATATATAATACATTTCTCTTTTAATTTTTATTTTTAAAAAAATATATTTATTTATTTATTGAAAGCATTGTAACCGTTCCTAGATAAGTTGAGAAGAATTCTCTGTTGCTTTGAAAAAGATTTATGAAAGTTATTATTATGCAGGTTGTGATGAGTTTTGCGATATATTCACAACGTCCGATCTTATAATAAAATATGTACTGTACCTGAGGTGAAACAGAGCTAATGATACTACCCTGTAACACTGCAGAAAATCGTTACTTTCATTCAGCAAACTATATTTAGCTACATTAGAAACGGTATAGACTTGCCTGTATTTTTAGACATAAAGGTTGGATTAAGAGCCAAATGCATCGTTGTTCCAGACAGAAAAATACCAGCAGAAATACCTGCTTGGATTGATACTGCTTATTTCGTTTTGCCATTTCCTTAAATCTCGAGTCTACGACGAATCATGAAAATGAAGTTGTTTGATGAATTCCACCAGAGGATGAACTGGTGTTCATTCAATAGCCAGTGGACTTGTGCGTGCGTGCGTGTGCGTGTGCGTGTGTGTGTGTGTGTGTGTGTGTGCTTCATAGACAGTGGTGAACTGCAGTGTTCCACCGATTTTTTGTCATTTTTGTTGTATGTTTTTTCTTTTGCTGGGGGGTGGGGGTGGCTGGGTAGTTCAGCGGTACATTAATGAGTCTTCTCTTCCACCCTAGGACCATTATCTCAAATTTTCAGTACATGAATGGCTCTGTAACTGGCCACCATGGCTTCATTAACTCGAAGGTAATTGTGACCCGATTCTAATCAAAACTTTAAGCCGAAATTGGGGAATTGCACCTTTGCCTTTA
>JAECUM010038735.1:15000-37972 GCA_016617855.1 Megalonaias nervosa | reverse complement strand
ATATATATATATATATATATATATATATATATATATATATTGTGTGTGCTTGACTTTGGTCAGTAATTGAGGCCTACCTGACCACTTACAACTTTTTTGTTTCTTATTTGTAAATTATAAATACTATAGGTTGTTTATAGATGTCGCGTTCAAGTGTTAGTTTTACTTAGAAATTAAGTATGTTCTACAAGCAACTTGTTCGCCAATTTGGTGGGAACTTGACCCTCATCCTAGTTCTTCTTTAACTGTGCCTGTACTTTTCAAATTATTTTCTTCCGGATTTCTCATTCTTAACCTTAATATATATCTAGAGGAATCAGTGTTTTAGTCGTGTTCAGCTGAGAAGATCTAATTCATTTGTTAAAATTATTCATCGGAATTGCAAAGTGACAATAGATTTAGAATGAGATCGCTATTTTGAAATGTTTGTGAATTCAGTCGAGGACATTTGGGATATATCATTGTAATACATCAAGACTGCTGGCATGTTCGCACATTCGAGGCTACTAGCACATCAACATATGCAAGATTGGAATTATGAATACCACTGGCATTCATTTGGAGTACTCTTTACTTTTGGATCTGTGATAGAACGTTTAGGACTATTCGGGATTTATTTAATGTAAGTTATTATTAAATTATCATTTTGCCTTCTAGAGAAATATATTTGCTGAATTTTACAAAAGATGTTGGTTTTTACACCATTATGTTACATAGTTTAACACAACAGAGTTGTAACAGCTGGATGTGTGCATGGTGAAGGGTTAAGGGGGTGCATTCAGGCCAGACGATTGGTGCCGTCACCGGCATACCCAGGTTTGAATATAAGTAGGGATGAATTAAACAATTGTTAGAACATGCATAGGTTTCTGTGTAATGCATGTGTGTGTGCGTGTGTATCAAATACGTATGATTTTTAAGCGTGTACTATAACACAAACTCACTATATGAATCTAACCATCTAGTCAGCAATGTAGCTATTATCAAACTACGCATCATTGTGAGTAGTTTGATGCAGACGGTTCTGATAAATTAGATGCACAGTTTACTTAACAGAGACAACTTTGTTCCTGCGATTCGCATAGACCGATGCATTCTTGTAGGAATACAATAACAATAAAAGTTAAATTGAAAACTTTTTTTCGAGGCTACCTTTGTTATATTTCTTTTGTAAATCCAGCTTGTGGTGTGCCATACTTTCTCATAAACGCTTAATAAAATTTCGTCTGCTAAAGCATTACATGTGAATTGCTAACAGCGTACAGGTAAAAGGTATTTATTTAGAGTTTTTTAAATTATGACTGCACAGGAATGAAGTTCGAAGTTTATATCGCGTAAATCGTATCAAAGTTTCGGTTTGGGTTTGCTGGATTTAACGAATTTTTTTTCAGCACATGAGAGGCAATATATAATATCCAGTATAATCAATGAAAATTCACTTTACACAGTTTTAAATGATTGGAATTGAAAATTCAAACCTGTATACGTTTCTGCCACAAATAGTGTCTTTAATTCCTTTTTCTTCGTAATCGTATACAACGCGCCTTCCGCTGCACCAAGAGCATTTTCTGTCCTTCTCGCACTATCGTCAATTTATTTATAGTTGTTAATAATAATAATAATAATAATAATAATAATAATAATAATAATAATAATAATAATAATAATGATAAATGCTCACCAAACGTTTTTAACATATACCAATATTTCTTCTTTCTTTAGCATAAAGAGAAGATAAAATAATGATGCAAACGAGACATTATTAATTGGATAGTATTGCGGAGGATTAACGTAAATGCACTATAAAAAATCAATCGTGGAAGTACTGAATAAATAAATAATTTTTGTCAAGGTCTGCAGATATAGCACACAAGAATCGATTCATTAATATAAAATGGACAACAATTGAGTTAATAAAAATGCACCCCAACAAAAATAAATTAGATTTATACTCAGTTACATACATGGTAATCTCTGTAATTCAAGTGTGCTATCCCACACATGTTTATCTTATTAATCATATATCTTACATATCTAAAAACAAGTTGGAACCAACATAATGTTTCCTACACTTTTGACAACGTCCAGCAGTAGTTTTACATAGGGTTGCGTAAATAATTGTTTCAAAATCTGAATTCCTAAATTACCTTTTTCCAACAATAACGTATTAAAGTTGTTACGTATATGTAATTTAATTACTTGTGTGTTAGTTTTAAATTCTCTTTTATTTTATTTTTATTTCATTATATGTTATTGTAATGATGATTTTATCCACTGGATTTGATTTTTTTTCGAAAATTCAGTTTTCTGTTTTGACCTGATAAAAACGCAGTAGTGTTGCTAAGTTGTATATTTAGCTCACCTAGTTCCGACCTTGATTCAAAACTTCGTAAACACTGAGTGAACATGGCTGGTCATTATCAAGGTCATGTTCAGCCCACGTGTTAGCTTTATTTTGTAAACAACTTTTTTTTTTTATTGAATCTTAGAGTAAGATTCGTTGAATAGAAATACCTTTTTCCATAGCATACGTGTCTATCGGCTGCGTGCTTTTACTGTGTTGTTTCATTTGTAAAAAAGTGACCACGTGAGCCATCATGTGATCTAAAATCGCGGGTTAAAACAGACATTTTGTAGAGATTTTGGTCATTCGTAAATAATATACCTTCGGGTTCAAGGTATTTATATAGTTGTTGCCATTTGAGTTGGATTATTGTATTTAAAATAATTTATTCACCCTGGAAAATACTATTCTTCTTCAAAATTCTTGGACAAAGACATTTATTCGAAATTTATTCTGGAATTCTAAACTGGGACATTATAAATTGTGATTCAACGAGGAACTGTTGACATCAGTACAACGACCTCATCTGACGTCATCGCCGTCTATATTGGAATTTCATCGTGATTCGAACTTGGATTCAATTAGAACTTTTTAGTGACAGGACTGATATTTTTAAATTCCAGGATTAATGTTTGGATTATATTCACAAAATGTAAATCCTTTTTCATATTTATACGGTGTTTTCTAGGGAAATTAATTATTATGTTTAAATATATAAAGCTCATTGGCTTCACTCTTTTCTTTCTTACTTGTACGAGCCTTGTCAAGTAACAAAGTAATTTCCCTATTTTGCCATAGAAACGGGGTAAACTTGCAGCTTTTACCATATAGATACCCTATAAGGTTCTAATTCGAACCTTTCAGCAAGTCCAGGAGAAGTCATGGTCAACTGCTTTCTCAAAATCACTCTTTCTTCGATATTTTCAATAAATATTTCAAAAATAGGGCCACAGCAATAAAATGTATATCCTTTGTGCGTATCTACAAAAACCACACATCTACTCTTCAGCCTTTCATAAAATACCTCGAGCAGTATTAGAAAAGAAGCGATAGAAAACTGAATTCAAAAAATGACCTATTTTTGACACTGTATCAGAAATCTGCCTCAAAATTTAGGAAGAGGATAAAGTGACATTATTTTGCAAATCTGCACCAACTACCTAACAGCCTGCAAAATTTCAATAAAATCATATATGCAGGGCTGGAGATGACTCGAAGATGCGTTGACCTCTTATAATTATACCCTTTTTTTGCCAAAATATTAATTAAATCGTGCAATTTAGTCCAAAATATACAAGATATACCTTATATTTATATACACCAACTACATGTAAATAGTGCATGCAGTGTGCGAGAAACGCCAGAACATAGGATATTGATTTCCCCGAATTATCAGCTTGGACAATTTGCCTATAAGGAAAGTTGAAACAAGGGTCAAAGGAAAAACGCAAACCCGTATAACGCACATGCACCAGATGCAAAACTGGACTTCAATTTTTCTTTCATGGATTTGGAGTGACAAACAATAATAAAGCTTTGACACGGATAGAAAGACCGACATAAAATTAACAGACGGAAACACTAACACACTAGTAATGGCAATACACCTATTTTTACGAAGGGATAATATATTTTAAGCAGTTTAAGAGGAGAAGCCATGACAAGTTCAAATTTCAAGATTGACCGGCGGATTAGTGGTAAGAGCGTCCGCCTCGGATGCGGGAGGTTGCGAGTTCGAACCTCGGCGAGTCATGTCAAAGAATTCTAAAAATGGTACTAACAGCTGCCTCGCTTGGCGCTGAGCATTAAGAGGTTAGTGTTAGGACTGGTCGGCCTAGTTTCATGATAATGTGACTGGGTGGGACATCATACTACATGTCTGGGGCATGATGCCTCAGTGCTAAACATCACTATAAACTGCCACACTACAGATATCGTAGCGATGGGACTGAAAAATTGTTAAAGCAGCGTTAAAAATCCATAAACACAAAACACTTGTCAAATTTTCAAGAAATCTCTCCAAATGTTTGTCATATGAAAAACACAAAACGTTATTGTTTTGCATCTACACTAACCACATACCAAGCCTTCTGTACTTAATCAACATCCTTCAAGCAAGATAAGAGAAATACGATGATGAATTGATTTCCCCCAAATATCCATTTTGGACATTTGTAACGAAATGTCCAGAGAACATTGGTGAATAAATCAGTATAAAACATACGTGTGCACATACAGAAACCACATATACAATTTTGTATGTTTGAACACAATTATCCACAGGTGCGCGAGAAGAAATTATGAAAAGTAGAATTATCATAATTGTCTTTTTATGCATCAAAATTTAAAAAAACGTCCTTAGAAATGTGTCCAAGAGTAAGCTCCAACTTATTGTACATTTACATCAAGCCACATATCTAGCATACAAATTTCTCAGTAACATCTTCCAAGGAACGTATGAGCACAAGTGATAATGAATTGAATTTCGCCCCATCTTGAAAGAATTCTCTAAACAGTTGAAGAACAAAATTAACCATAATTGCGCTTCTAGCATGTACTGTGTTTCTTTTTTATAAAAGAGTAATTAGTACACATGAAAACAAAATTTTTATTTTTAGATTGCAAACTCATGCTGAAATCTTACATTTCACCCAGCAAATATTGCGTGAAGCTAGTGGATAATGAACGTTTCAAGCAAAACAAAGGATGAGTACAAAGATTGTCTTTATATAAAGGAAATTAGTACACATATTCAGCTTTCAAAATGTTAAAGTAAAATTATACTTTGAATGAATTGTCCGGTTACAAAATCACGCTGAAATCTTGAATTTCTCCAAGCAAAGTTTGTGGACAAACAGACCATAATGAGAATCTCAAGTAATAATAATTTTATCAATATATTTAAAGTAAAAACTGCATCTAAAATCTAGTCAATAAAGACGTTTTCTGTTGTTTTCTTTACCAGCATTTCACTGAGAAATATAACCAAGCAATTCAGCAAAACCGCTGATCTAATTATTGTTTAATTGTATATTTCATTTTGTTATTCCAATTAACAAATCCTATTTTTTTTTTACTATTAAAAATCACACTTTCAGTTATTACACGTCTTGCCAATGAAACATTCTCCAGAGTATCTACTTCTTAGACATAAATAATAACACTTCTATTCAACGAGCAAGGTCGAATATTGACATTATATTGCTTGATTCACCCTCGACAAAAGTTATGTATAGGTTTCATGCAAAGATGTGTCTTTGATGTGGTCCTGGCATATCTCCCAGTGTGCGTTACTGCGCAGTGGTAACCATAGCTAGACATTAAATATTTACATATCTGCATCGGTTATAGCATGGTAATTCAATCTTATTTGCCGACACTTCTTATGTTGCCAACTACTGCTTTTCAAATTGATCGATTTACAATAAATTATTGCTAATAAAACTAAATCATTGGCGTTCTTATTCTATCAACGTATTTCTCTGGTCTTTTATCTAATTTTGCCACCGGTTAACCCAGGGATCAATGTATAGTCGAATGAGTCAGATAAAGGGGCATTGACATTCATATTTGGAAATTCATCTCCTATGTCTTTTGTAGCTAGATGGATATATAAACTTCAAATAGAAGTTGCTACTCAAAAGTGTTCCTTGATGTATTATTTAGTGTTTCCATTGTAGACGCACCAGTATCCATTTTAATATGATGATTCTAATGCATATACTAATATTTGCCTCATTTGAATTCTGTCTTTAGGGGACACATTACACACTGCCACTGGGTACTTGACCCACGGGATCCAAAAGAATGTAGTCACATGTGATCTGGTATAAACGGCACCTAACAAAAAGTCCAATTTACAGAGCCTTCAATGATTTCTGATTACAAATGTCAACTTTTTTACGTCTTTGCCTCAGGTATTCTCTTTAACTCCTTTACTTCGTTATCATATTCGGCTCGTCTTTCTCTAAATAAAAAATATCTTCCATCTTACCTTCACTCATATCAATTTATTTATAGAAGTTGTTGTTAATATTATTACTGTTGTTATCGATAATACCTGTATGCCTAAATTTCTCCACTTGTCTAAATAGAAGAATAGATAATGATGAAAATATGATGGTACGTAATGAAAGCGACATTATTAAGAAGAACAAAAATCAATGCGTTTTAAAGAACAAGTCTTTGAATACTAAATAAACTAATATCATCTTGTGTCGGTCTGCAGATAAATAAAATGTAAGATTGTTTTGTGTCCTGTAGTAATGTTGCATACGGTTTCAAAATGCATCAACGCTATATAGATATATACGTTCAAAAACTCCCTTTACGCTGTTTACCTGCAATCAGTGCAACTGTACGGGCTATTTTTTGTCGATATTAACCCTATATAAGTAGATAATGTAGTCAAGTTTAGGCGCATTCTGCTTACCTGTGCGTTTTATGCAGTTGCACTTCTTGTATTGTCCTGTCCACAAAGACCATTTATTTTAGGAATTTCCTGTCAGCGTACGCCTTGGATAAGCTAGCTTATATTACGTGTCTTTTTCGAAGGTACACATCTCGCATAGGTACGTATTTTAGAAAAAAGACAAAGAGATTTTTAGCAATTATTTATAACACTAGAATAACTACGTGATGGCCACGTTGGTCAAATGTATTCATTTGATAATGACAAATTAAAAAATAATAATTTTGTTAGCTTATGTGTTTTAACAAAAATGACACATTTATTTTAAAGCGCATTTTAGGACAAAACAAATTGAATCAATTAACTGGATAACAATCATTCTTTATTAATGATTCATACCACATACATTATTTTGATATGTTATGTTATACAATAACATGTTGCATTAGTGAGGATTGAATCTTAGATATTAGACATGATACAGTTTACCCGTAGATTACAAATTCTTCGAGCGTATAGGTTTGGTTAAATTAGAAAACATAGTTAGTACACATATACAGCTATACAAGTTGAATGTTACCGTACGATTATGATATAACTTTGCAGGCTGCAAAACACCCAAAGCATGAATTTCTCCTAGCAAATATTGGGTAGGACCTGAACAAAATGACGGACTCGAGTAAACACAAGGTTGAGTACAAACTTCTTGATTATTTTATGTTTCATTATAGTTTAACTGCTCCTTAAATTATGTTTCATGTAAACGTTTATGTCATCATCATCATCATCATCATCATCATCTTCTTCTTCTATATTGTTAGAAGGAATCAGCAAAAAATGCCGATCTATTTCTAATATATGTTTTCCTTTATGCTAATTAAATAATTTAATCCTGATATATTTCTTTTTTTCCCAAAATTGTTCTTTTAGTTATTATAGATGTTGTATACCGACCTCCTGCGCAAACAAACATAATGTCATTAGTACTCAACTATCAAGTCAAATATTGATACTATCAAGCTGAAATCTCCATCGACAAGAGTCACATCAAATTTTCATTCCATGAAAGTTTCTTTTAAGGAATCTTTGCATTTCGCCATGTGCTTGGTGGTAACGATAGTGATATAGCAAATATTGACATATGTAAATAGCGAAAACATGGTGATTCACTACTATTTACCTATACCGTATCAGACCCATTGTAAATGCACAGTCGCTACTGATTATGACAAACACAGCGCATCTAGTCATAGAGACATAATAACTTGATGATAATGGAGCAACCTCAAAGCAATTTCTATTCAATGAACATAGTCCCCAGGCCAGCGATACAATTTCGCACTGGAGTAATGAGGATAATCATGGTATAGTGTTACGAGTGAAAGACGACACGTTTGGTAAAATTTAACAAATATAATTTATTTCCCTAGAATAAAAAAAAACGAAAATGAGAAACAAAGAACTTACGGTATTGCAAATTAAATCCCAAAATAATCCAAGAATTACAGACACAAGTCCTAGTAATTTAAAGTCCAGAATATAACTCAGTACAAGTCCCGAAGAAATCCAAAACTGAAGGCGATAACGTGTATCTTCTAGCTTATAGAGTGTTGATGTGTCAAGAGTCTTTTGCTGAATTACAGTAGTAAAATTCCAGGTTTGAATTCAGTATATATTCTAATGAATGTCTCTTTACTAGAATTTTATCAGAGAACTTTTTTTTTTTCCAAAGAAGATAATCACTTGAAGTCAGTAATTTTAAGAAAATAAAATTCAGCCCAACTGATCACAACATAAGACAACTTGAAAGTGCTAGATGTTAAAGCACAAATGACTAAGTCCTCACAATCACAAGATTATATAGTTCTCTAATTGACCTCGGGTCACAATTAGCATTTTATAAAAGAAACAACAAAAAAAGATCCCATTACCTAATGGAAAATAAACTTCTAGACTGATCATGATGTTTACAAAAAAATAACATGGATTATGTATAATTCACTTAGGAAAACATAAATCTTTGACCCAGATAAATATGTTTACCTCTTCTATGAATAATGCTCCTGATATTAAGCCCATGGACACAGAGAATAATTTAGCTATGTATTAGTTGCTGACAATGAATAAAATAAAAAAGTTAACTTAGGTCAAGCAGAAATGAATTCGATTTTGGACAGGGTCAAGTGCAAGATACAATGTTACATTACAATAGCATATAATAAAAACAATTAAAATATAGCTAACTAAACAAACAATTGAATTAAATATACATAACAATAATTATACGTTTTCGCCATCAAGATCCAGTACGTTTATGATTTCTTATATTCAATGTTTGCAAGTTGCTTAAAGAAGCCCCAAGGGGACCCGATTATTTTAGTTATGAAAGAGGTAAAGGTGTCAATAATAAAATCAGAGTTCAACAGAGACGAATCGAGTCCGTGTAGACTGGATACATCTTCATACAGCCACATCACAATATTTTGGATCCACAGAAGGCATTTGCCACATTTCTTTCAGAGATGATGCTATCATGTAATGCATCCCACTGAGAAACTCTTCTCTGAATATCAAGGCTATTAAGGTTTTGTTGTTCCAGAAGTGTGTTATCGTCTTTTGGATGTCTGTCTGCGAGCCTACAAGTTTGTTTTTGCCTTCAATTTATGCTTCGATTTAGTAATGTTTTGCATTATTATCATTAAAGAATGTTTACATATTTTCTACTGGTTCAACTGTAGACTTTAACTGACTTAACTCTGCATATTGGTTTATTGTATTATTATTATCATGCTCGTCGTAATCATCTATCATTGTATAGTATGATCTTCCTCCTGCAGTTCAATTGTACTAAGAGTATATGACATAATAAAATGTTTAAATTAAGCGTTCCTTTTGTTTTGTTTTTGTGCTTGCTAATGGGGTTGTTTTTTTTTTGTTGATGTTGTTTTGTTTTTGCTTTTGGGTGGGGTGGTGTTTTACCTTTACTTTATGTAAGTCTTGTTTTCAGAAATGTCTTTGATGCATTTTGGTTCAAATGCGTGTATTATGCAATCTTGTAGAGGCCTTTGTACGCTTGGGACTTGTACGGTGATAGTCTTGTTTGCAGCTGGATTTGGGATTTGCAAATTAAAACAAGTACTATTTTTGAAAAATGCTTATAATTGCATTAGCAATTCTTTTTACTTTGCATGTGCACGCTATGTCGGATTGGGTTGAACGCTCTTGTAGTTTTCATAGATTGTCGCCCGTTATAATATCTGTAGCCATATAAATCATAAGAACTCTCACAGCTGTGACCTCAAGGAGAGATCGAGATTGGAGCAGCAGTGGTAGTTGAATTAATTTAATTTCACACCAGTCTTTGCATGCACAGCCGTCAACGTGTAGTTAACACCATCCACCACATTTATTGCGAGATTGTACTTGTTTCTGCGTTGCTGATCCTTTCGGGTGAAAATCCTGTGTGTCTAAGAGTTTCGGGTATAGCGGCATTATTACTCCTTTGTATATAGATTGATTTGAAAGTTTAATTGATTTGTAGAAGTGTGCTGCTTACATGCTTACGTGCTAACATGCACGTTTAACCGGAAAAATGACGCGTGTATCGCATGCCTCCAACAAGTTAGCTAAGATATAGAGATGCCACGCCTTCTATTTGATGCTTTAATGATGGTTTATTTGTTTTCAACTGATTATTATCAGGCTGCAGAGTGCGTCTATTTCGAATGCATCTGTTCCTTGTTCTGGTGGTAAGACGACTGATAGAGGGCCCTATATACACCATAAAACTGGTTATTGCAAAAGGTGTTTCGTGAAATGCAAGTTTTTATTGTGGAAACAAGTGAGCCCGTGACGACGCCATGACCAAAACCAACAGGGCAATAATGTTGGCTCTTGTTCCGTGATATAATGATGTTGGGACCGTCCAAATGTATGCTGTCTCCAGCTGCTAACACAGACGCTAAGCCAGCTGCAAAGCCTTTGATGATACATTAGTGGGAACTGATTACTGCTGTCATATATACGACTTCCGTTACACGAATAAAAAGCGATGCTCACTTATTGTTATCACGGTTTCAATGGAGATTAATAAGGTAACAACCAGCGTCTGTATTGCTGTGGGTGAAAGCATCAGTGACTGATGGTCCGAAGATATTCACACTGCTAATACTAACGTAGCCAGGACAGGTTAGAATCATTTTGTGTGAGGACTTGCTTCGAACGTTTCTTTAATTTCAAGAGAGATGTTGCACTCTAGCACAATAACCGACGAATCCTTTTCGTATAGGATGCGTATCAAGAGTTCGTGTATATCACAGTCTTATATATACTTGGAACTCCAGAAGGGACAGTAGGCGACGTCCCAAAATATTCACTATCAACACAAATAAAACACAACATCATGCTGTGTTTTGTTTTCTCATCAGCACTATTTCCAGATGATTTTGTTTTTGATTGAGGTAGATATGAAACTTCAAGACGTTGATAAACGCTTAGGGATTTGGTGTCAAGTGCGTGCCAGCTCCCTAAAAACTTTAGTAAGTCTGAAAACCCAAATATGGTGGAGAACACCTCGATATTGAGCAGAAAGTTTGAGTCCGGGAGCATCATGTTTACCAGCAAGGTATCCGATTTGCAGTTTGAAGTTATTCAGGGAATGATATCATGACTTTGTTAGTCGTATATATGTTGCAATAATCACACAGAAATAGAAGCGGGTGCACGATTGTTAACTGTAGATTGCTTCACAATGATAATTGCAGTTACGACATTTTACAACAAAATTAAAACTCGTCTTCGTGTCTACACAAAAAGTTCTTACAGTCTATCAACATAGCGAATACTTTTAAAATATACTTATATATATATATATATCGTAATAGGATATGTTCAATATGCAAGTAATGTATGGCTGTACTTGAGTTCTTGTATCCATGTAAAATGTTTTAACATATTTAACATCCACCCCACCCCTATCAACCATTTGCAAGCTTCAGTTCAAATAAATGACAAAATTTCAGTGATTTAACTTTTTTGTGCAAGTTGTTCTTTCTCCAATGTCATGTATCTAAATATTCAACATCGGGTGAATCTTTAACAACGACATTATTACGGACATATATAACAATGTCAGTCTATGCGGAAATATAAGTATTAAAATCTCCACCAATTTCTGATTTGGATATCTAACTCTGTGATGTGCCGAGTAGTTTGTTCATTTATTCAGGAGTATCACGGTGACATATATAAACTACCAAAATGTAAGTCATTCGGAAGGATTTTTACATTCGACGAAATGTTCATCTGAGCAATATTATCTTTTGTATTTGCTCTCAGGTTAATATATGTTGAAATTATACATTGCTTGCTCTTTTATGTACATACACCAGTATCTTTACAGTAATGGTTTTCATTATATTATTTAAGTCTGACACCTATGAAACTTGTACAACGGTTTATTTCAATATTAGCATGAGCCCAAGGCATCTTCAGTATGCTACCACTACTGCTATTACTACTACTACTACTGTTGTTACTACTACCACTTCTACTAATATTACTACTATTTCTAATACTACAAATACTACTACGACTACTACTACTACTACTAATAGCAATAATTTCCTTTCTGGCCCTAATATTTCTTTGACATTGTCCACATTTACAAAGTACACTAATTTGAAATCATAACATACCGTTGTGGGATTATAAATTAACGTCATTTAACTCAAATTCATACGCGTACTAAAATATGTACCAAGCACAGACAGGTCCAAGAATCGTCCATACTTTATTGAAAAAATGGGGAGGATAATGCACTTGCACACATCTAACGTTGATAGTTTTCTTTGTCAAGCATTTTAATGTACAATGTTATTAAGTTAAGTGATTTTGTTCTAAGGCAAATTACTAGTATCTAGTACAGTGACGGTAAGATTAGGGAGAATTTTTTTTTCATTCCTCATGCAAACAACGGAACATATAGTTTTCTGTTTAAAACACTCTTCATAGCTAAATCGCAAATCATGCCCTAGTTAAAGTTATTGGATGCACTATATCAATATTTGCTCTGTTTTATAGTAGATGACAAAGCTAATATTTGACGCAGTAAAACTCACTAGATGCCAAGGTAAACACTGATATGTTGGATTGATTTCATATATTTTTTTAGCTCAGCCTATTAGCATTTATGTTGACCTGTAAATAAAATAAGAATATAAAATGTAACATGAATCACCTAAACGTAAACATTGAGCGTAACCCTAATGTTCCAGTTTACATATCATCATGCACTTTCAAAATAACTGAAGTGAGAAATATACAAAGGGTGTTTGTTTGCTTGCACTGAGTGAATTAAGGTTATATTTCACCGACTGGCTGAAAACTCAGCCTACAACTATAACTTGATTAAACATCCAATCGTCAAGCTGCTCAGTAAATTAAATCTGGGGTTGACAGACATAGAAATCACAAGTAAAGAACGACAATGGGTGTTACAATTGAAAACTGAGTCGGCCTAAATTTAAAAACTATTCTAACCTTTCCTTTGCAGTTTTATCAAAATTAGTCAACATCACCTTTCATCCGTACATAATTATCTGTGATAATATTTACCCACATAATTACATTTATTATTATTATTATTATTATTATTATTATTATTATTATTATTATTATTATTATTACTACTGCTGCTGCTGCTGCTACTACTACTACTACTACTACTACTAGTAGTAGTAGTAGTAGTAGTAGTATAGGTCTTGTCCATTATCCCAGTACGACATGTGTTGTCGTCTTTCCTTTCAAAACCTCGATACATAGCTCTACGGGGATATAATTTTTTAGCATATGTAAATATTATTGATTTTCAGACACTCTGTATTTCCATCCTTTTGTTCACAACCTGGAGATAGGACAATACATGTTGGTTCACTATGTGGTAGCTACCATATCCCGCAAACCCCTTTGTTAATGTTACACAACATTTTATTGATACCGCTCTGGCGGTCTAAGTGGATGCGGGAGGTCGTGAGTTCGAACCCCGGCCGAGTCATACATAAGACTTATAAAACTGGTAACAGCAGCTGCCTCGCTTGACACACAGCATTAAGAGGTTAGTGTTAGGACTGGTCGGTCTGGTGTCTGGATAATGTGATTGGGTGGGATATGATGCTACATGTCTGCGGCATAATGTCCCAGTGCTAGACATCACTATAACTGCCACACTGCAGACATCTTAGCTATATGACTGAAACATTTTTAAAACTACGTTAAAAGTCCAAATCTCACAGACACATTTTATTGTCATATCTCTTGTTGTAATGTCCGAGTAACATATAGAAGCATAAAACAATCTGTTTTGTATCCGTGAGATGTTAATTCCCTTGACGAAGAGCTTGTTAAGCTCTTCGTAGGTAAGCGACGGATATGTGTTACATATGGGAAGCTGTAGATGACAATTCATTCTAAAAGGCTGGAATTTGCATGACACAAATATATTTTTATGCCTGCATTCCAGGTGTAAAATACTCAAATAAAACGTATGCCGGATATGCATGTCCACAATGAATAATACATCTTTTTTTTATCAATGTAGTTGTATTTTTATTTTGCATATTAATTAAGGATGACTAGTTCGTCGATTTCCTGCCTAAAAGCACCTGACTAAAGGAATTTTCATCTCTAATACGGGCTCTGTGTTCTGAATTGTAATATCGTAGAATATCTTAATATACATCATCAACACAGATAATAAATAAATGCTAATGTGCGAGTTATGCTAAACTTTCTGACTGTCTGAAATAAAGAAGTGAATTGAATTACTGTTTTTTTGCTGATTTGTGAGAATTGTCACTACTACTACAGCTATAATTGGTGCATATTTTTATTCAGAAGACTGCATACACTATTTTTTGTTAGTTCCATACCACCTTTTACCCTCTATATAATTTGTTACCACTTCGTTTATTGCATTGAAGAGAATTTCTTGCTCCGCGCAGCCCGACTTCTGGATTCCTTGGTTGATTATTTGTTTACTTCATCGAGGATAAGCTAGAACTATGTCCCAGAATGGCCGTGTCTCTTTGTGCCTTAGACATGTTGTCAGCGATAAACGTTTCGCAGGGCGATACAGTTTCCAGTCATAGAATTTATAACAAAACCTCAGTGCTATAACCTCAAGGCCAGTTGAGATGGGCGAAGTAAGAATTGGGTTGGTCTAAGAGCTTTGGGTATAGCGTCATTATCATTCCTCTATAATCAGCGTGATAGCAAAGTTGAATGGATCTGGAGGGGTGAGAGCGATGGGTCCCATACGGACACGCACAAATAACCAGTCGCTCTAACTTATTAGTACATGACCACCGTGTTTGGGGTTAGTATTCTCGGCTTGATATTCTTGCCAGCAATCAACAGGTCATCATCGTGCGAAACGCGGCTGAGCAGTTTTTACCGGTTCAATATTTACTAGTATTCTAGAAACATCTTTAACCAGACGTGGTGCGCAATTCTGCTTCACACAGAGTGGGACGCTTTTATTAATATTACTGACGTGGATGTGTTCCAGAACATTTGATGTGGATGAAAGCTCAGACTGGCAAATGAAGCACAGACAAAGCCAAGGCATGGGCACATTACAATTTGGTATCAACAATAGTTACTTTTATGGACTTACCCAGCTACGTGCATAAAGTTCATTATACGTCTACAGGACGGACAACGAAAGAAGCAGGGCACGATAAAAATATTGCACAAGAACATAGGGTTATACAACTACTCTGTATATATCACACATTTCAAATGGAAAGCATATACAGAAGCCAGAGTAAAACGCCTCAATGACCGTGCTCGAGCAATACAAGGCACTCAAAATCAAACAAACACTTCGATAATAGATGTATAGGTTGCCATATGACTCCCGAACATCAAACTAGTCAACAGAAGAGAACACGTTACACCAATCGTTAAAACGCATACCCCCCCCCCCAACAAAAAACCAAGGCATTACGCTGCATATTACCCAACGTGCGCCAGGTGTGTCCAATAAGTACTTGTACATTATCATGAGCGCCGTTCAAAAGGACAAAGGAAAGTTCGTTTCTGACATCGGCTAACCAGTGTAAGTGCAAAGCTGATTGTATAACCAAAGCTAAACCAAGGTCGTTTTTCACAGCAAACTTCCCGAACCTGCACTTAAGGGCCACACTAATTCTATCGTCATCATCTGCCCCACTATCTGCCTGAACAAGACATATGACAAATTGTGGGCCTGCGGCAAGGAAAGACCAATCTGTATTTCTTGTCCAAGCAGCGGTGTCACCTCTCCGATTTGGTGGCTTCTGGAGCAGCCTAAAAGCACACAGGTTACATTTACAGACCATATGGCGACGAGAGACGAATATGCAACGAAGACCTATGTCAAATACGAAGCTCAAATGGGATCACTAGAACTGTACTCTGCAGTTGTATGCCACTTTCTATTTAGAAATAACTGCTAACAGCTTGCGAGTGAATCAAACATTATCAAATCATTCATACCTCTTTGACACACATCAGCAGCTGCCTTTGCATCGAGTACTGTGATGTACTTGCATTCATTGCATCGAGTATGATTGCATGTGCCAATTTTGACAAGAAACGACAGGAAATTTCATGCACGACAGAAGATGGACGGAACCGACTCCCTAATAGCAAACAACAGTAAATAAACACCCTTAACTCAGTCCTTTCTGGTATCAAAGCAATTCCTAATCCTTCAAGTCTGATTGACGCTTTCAAACTACCCCCCCCCCCCCCGCGAAATTCAGGATGATATGCGAAGGACTTAAATTGTTGGATGCCTAATTCATACATAATTTGCTGGAAAATCTCGGAAATGAAATTATAACCTTGATCAGAGTGGATCGATTTTGGAAGTCCAAAGGTGCAAAGAAATGTATTGATGCCTTTACTATAGGTTTGGTTTAATATTCCGAAAGGTAATTGGCTCAGGAATATTGATGATGCACACATCATGGTCAACAAATATTGGTTGCCTGACTTGGCCATAGATAAGAGACCTACACAGTCTAACATAAACTGTCACTGTGCAGACATCGTAGCTATATGACTGAAAAATTATTAAAGCTACGTTAAAAATCCAGATCACACACACATACAAATCACAAAATGGTTCCTTAAATGCAGAAATAGTTTGTAAATGAACATTAGGTATCTCCGATAGGTTTTCCTTCCATTTGACAAGTGTGACAAGCTCTACATATCCGGAAGCATCACGCTTAGTTCTTGGCCAATGTAATGACGTAAGATTTTATAAGTCTCATTGACTCCTAAATGACCAGCCAAGGGAGTTTCATGAGCTAAACTAAGAATTTTCTGTCTATACGACATAGGAACAACACGTTGATTACTCACTGACCACTCGTCACAGGTGGGTGCCTCAGGTGGTATCCGTGTTTATATTTTCTGTTTAAATAGCGACGATTGTAACTCCGAAAGAGAATTATAGCTGCGAGCTCCAACAACTCATCTTTCCTTAAAAACTGTAACCCTTCCTGGGTCGGATTTGAAACAAAACTCACCTCCCTTGATGCCATTGTGAAAATTTGTTGGTTTCACTATATAAGATCTAAAGATCATGGTAAAAACGTCCAAAATAGAATGAATTTAAGTCCCACAATCACTGAATGTTTCTGAAATCTTTATAATATTCGTATCCCGGACAAGCCCCATTTTCTATTGCGACTATATAATCACAAACCAGGTAACGGATCGAAGCGAAACCAACAATGATGTAAGAATTAACTAATAATTTAATTATCAAAGTGAAAAGGTAAGGTGAACTTAAAGTATTATAATTGAATCCATAATATTCGTAAAACGTTCTATTTTAGTCCAAAAGAGTCTAATGTTGGGAAAGAATTTCAGATCCTCCAATGTAAGTGTCACAATGGGATTGTCCTGAACTCATTTGAACAATTAACAGTAGTCCCTGATAAAGTTTAAATCCAATGAGCACTTTGTAATTCCAATGAATACGCGTCTCTCAAAGTATCTAAATACAACATCAAACATATCTGTAAACCGATTTTAACATGAAAGAAGAATCATAAATAGGAATGAATCCATAATAGGAATGAATCTGATTGTTCAGTTCTCTCATTCTATACACATTCAAGAGCTTATCACGACTATAAGTCACAATATACACCACGTCACAGATCTTACTACTCAATCTAATATTTAAAACTTCGAAGTCATGTGATCTAACCCTTCTAATGGGAAATAAATTAGGTCTTCCAAGAACCCATTTCCCCGACAAGTCCAATGGGAAACAACTCAAAACTCGTGAAAATGTCTTGGTATTAATGTTATAAATTATTGGCAGCAAACACCAACGTCAACAGCTATTTATAGATCCTATGCAATCTACACTCTTAATATCTTATAAAAGGATTTCATACCCGTGTACAAAATTCAACTAATATTTTGATTATAAATTATCATTACAATTTATAGTTATGAACAAGGTCTAGACATAAAATAGACTCAATCATGTACCAATACATGTAAGACGTATAGATATAGATGACAATAATAATGTCAAGTGATAATATTAGTTGTAATGATACTCACACTAATAGTATGAGCGGAAATTACTACTACTACTACTACTACTACTACTACTATCAACAACAACAACAACAACAACAACAACAACAACAACAACAACAACAATAATAATAATAATAATAATAATAATAATAATAATAATAATAATATTCAAATGGTAATAAGAAAACTGATAAAGGCGTTTGCAGTATAGTAATAACTATTGCTTGTATTAAAATTGTACATGTTATTATTTTACAAATACAATGAGTTATCAGGTATAGATTCTGTAGTTACACTACCTATACTAACAAAATAGATGGCGCACTTGCTACTCCATTTGTAGGTTGAATTCCAACTGCATCTTTACTCTGCGCTTAATTTTAATTATATCTCAATATTCTCAAAGGAACTGCATTAGAACGTAGCAGAATAAACCTTTAATTTAAATGGGGCTTATTTGTAAAGCGAAAGATCAAACTTCCTGTAATATTTTCGTTAAACAAGAGAAAAAATACAATGAATGTGTGCAAACATGCATGCATTCGTAAGATTAACAGTTCTAGGATCGTGATGCTTGTTTTTTGTTAGAAGATTTCAAGCCTCTTATTCCTCGGTTATTCAAGTATAG
Source organism: Megalonaias nervosa (assembly GCA_016617855.1). Classification (NCBI taxonomy): domain Eukaryota; kingdom Metazoa; phylum Mollusca; class Bivalvia; order Unionida; family Unionidae; genus Megalonaias; species Megalonaias nervosa. Next base: position 18,976 of record JAECUM010038735.1, on the reverse strand, counting down.
TATCGTTAATTCCATGAGCGATTTAGAAAACTTCGTTATCAGAATTTAAACATAGCAAATTTAGATTATGTTATTATCAAGTACTATATGGGCTTTTGTCACAAAACTAGTTCGTAATTACGCATGATTCATATGAAAACATTTATGATCTCTAAAGCCAGTAACATAAACAGAACAATTTCCTTTCGAATGTTTTATTACATTGTCATTTCAGCTTAATGTCACATTTTGCTCACTGCTCTAATCGATCGTATTTCTTTTTCCATCCAGATTGTATTGGATCCTGTACATGGTGTGATACAACTAGACCCATTAGCTGTCCGAATCATTGACACAAAAGAATTTCAAAGACTACGGTTTATTAAACAACTTGGGTGCACAGACTATGTATACCCTGGTGCAACTCATACTAGATTTTCACACAGTATTGGGTTTGTATATCATTTTATACCACAATTGTTTCCAGTAAGGCTCCTGCGGGCGATAACTGATGGTAATTTCCTGATCTTTATATATATTTCGTGCAGCAGCTTATTTATATCGTGTTGTTTCCATAATATTAAACCTTTTCATTGACCTTACATAGAATGTCCACTTGTACAATATCAAACTATTATTTGTGATATGACTAGTTATGGAGGTATCGTAGCCAGAGATGGTTCGGTATGAGCACAAGGTTAATTTAGCATTATGTGGCAGTTCTGATTTTAGCTGGTATTGTCACAAGGAGAATTTAATATTCGCAAAACGTCCATAGGTTTACGATTGTTTAATAGTACAGTCATACTGGAGATTTACAATTGCGGGGCCAACAGAATACTGCCAGCCGGCTTTGGAAAAATGGCAAATTAACATTTTCTGATGGTATGGGTACAAGTGAATGGAAACGACTTCAGGACAGGAAGAATTGGAAGACATCATCCCCAACATACAACGCAAGAAAAAATGCATTTTGTTTTGTGACATGACAGAGTTTTATTGTGATACAGGTAGTTGAAAGAACACATTATATGTATAGTTTTTTGTTTTTGTTGTTAATTATTATTATTGCAAACAGAACGTTCACACTCTCAACATATTATCTCACATACCATTACATAAACGTACATATTGTAATTTGTTAAATTGTGCGTTGAATTGTTTTACATATTATGTTACTTAAGTAATATTTGTACACTTTTATAATTTCAAACTGGCACGTTTCGCAAGTGATGCAATTTCTAAGGGTGAGAAATAATATGGGTGGGCCAGTATGTGTGAATGTAAGTAGGTATGGGAATTCCTTAGTATATGTGGGTACTGGTCAGTGATACAGTAGAGCTGGACTCTCTGCCATCAAAAAGTTTGTCAGCGTGTGGTTTCTATTAAAGAAAATGACTGCATATTGGTCAGTATGCTTTTGGTGTTGGCCAGTAGTCATTGGTGTTGGTCAATGAAAATTCTTATTTCATTCAGTGTTAAATTTTCATAGATCCGCGGAGTGGATCATGATGCTAAATTCCCATTGAGTCTCAGAATATCCCGAATGATAATTTCTCATTTCTCACCACACCTTTCGACAATGTTGAATTTCCTTGTGCCCAGAGTGCCCACGGTTTTTAAAAATTTCCTGTTTGGCTATAGCAGCCCACGATGTTAAACCTATGTATATGTTCTACCATTCAGTTATCCTTCAAAATATACCAGCCAAACTAAATATGGCAGATAACAATAACTTTCCCCTTTGTCGTTATATTGACCACCACAACTACTACAAGGCTATATAGAACACCTCAGTTTGTAGGTGTGAAATCAAACCCAAGCTTAGATCTCATATTATATTCGTGACAGACGTATCCTCTCCTAAATTGTATACGAATATTGTAGCATAATAATTCTTAATTTAAGCGGGATTTTTCAAAGGAAAAATTCCATAAAAAAGTATGTATTCTCAGGCGTCACTCTTGATTTTCAACTCCACTTATTTATATTAATAATTGAAGAAGAAACATGCTTTAATGAAGGTTTGTTCTGAATGAGAGAGTACAAGAAAAGAAAAGCAAACGATTGCTCGCAGCAATATTTTATCTATCCATATATCCATATATAAAAGCTATAAAAATATAAACTCTTTGACAGCGTACGTTTCAATTGCAATTTTAGTAGTAGTTCGTACCCATGGAAATGAAGTTGACGTAGGCAGTGACAATGTAAGCAATCCAAATGTTTGCAGAGGGGTTCGTTTGTTTCATTTGTTTCTATTAAGGAATTAATTACATTTCTTTTCTCATGAGTTAAAAAGGAGTCCGTCATTGAAGGTCATGTCATTGAATGGTTTTATTTTGAACTTTTAGCGTTTATTATCTTGCCTGTAAAATGATAGATGGGTTAAAGAGATGTGACATCAGAGATGACAACATAAAAATGGAGCCCTGGGAAGAGGAATGCATACGAATTGCCGCACTTTGTCATGACTTAGGTACGTTTTCTAATTTCCAATCTTTTTAAAACAGGAAACAACATTGTATAGAAGGAGCGTGATTCTATGTTTAAATTATTAATCAAAGTAGCGAGTTTGAATAGCGCTGAAATAATCAAAGTGCGTATTTCCTGCATGTTAATGTAAATTATTTGATGGTACAAGACCACAAACTACCTTTAGAGATCAACTTTCGACAACTTTTGTTTACAGTACTAAATGACAATTACTTAATTGTTCCCATGTTTTACTTAATGCCCTATTACCTTCAAATAATGATACAAAAATGATCAGAAACACGTTTATCATATTTTATATAGGAACCGTTTCTATTAGGCAAGTATCCTATAAAAAACAATATCTTAATAGTACATGCAACATTTGGTCATTGAATACATTGTGAACAAGGTTAGAAATAGAGCAATATTTCTGAATCAGACACATCAGACTTTTTCATCATGAGTTTGTACTGTTGGCATGAACATTCGCCTGACATGGCTGAAATAATGACATTAACTGAGTTGTAATCCGGGAGTTTGTAACAAATACTTCAGCAACGTTAGTAAAAGGAGAAAGTATGCATCGTTTGGCAATTTGATATTGCTATAAAATTCGAAAAGAATTAGGAAACTGTGAAAATAAAGAGTCCAGCATAACATTTATCAAAGAAACTGAAATATGTGAGTATATTCTATGCCTATAAACGAATAATCACTTAAATAAGTCTATAGATACATTAAAAATGAGATCCTTTAACTTTATGTCAGATGTCCCTGCAAATAAAACCTCAACAATTTGGATTTGAATAACACTGTGCTTCCTCACTACGAGTCATTTAACTGAGGTCATGATGAAATATTCAGTCATTCAACATTTAAGATCACTAATGCCACAAACACGCATCTCAATGATCAAATTCGTTTTCATCGTATTGCATTGTTCTATTTTCTAGGTCATGGGCCTTTCTCACACATATACGAGGAGATATGTCAAGAAGGTAATGGGCAGAATTGTCGATGGAAGGTGAGTTCAAAACTTCATTCAGTAAATAATTAGTACTACCTTTTCTAATAATTCTCTAGTCACGTGCATTATTATTTCCCTGCATGCTATTATTCAATGTATTTTGCCTCAGAGGCCTTTTTCTGAATTGGATATTTGAATTCCACTTGAACTGAGCGGTTATTTTGAATGCAATAACCTTAGTACAGCATACAACTTTCGTGTATTATTTTGAAGCAAGGAGCTTTTAAGAAACTGTGAATTACAAACTTAGTCATTCGTTTTATTACGGCATCATAACACGATTCAACTAGTTATATTTATCAAATAATACATTTATGTGAGTCAATTAACTCTGTTCGATTTTTTGCTACGCCTTTGTGTAGGTAGATACGATTATAGCGTAGATGGTTTGCGTAATCAATGTCGCGTGGTAAGATGGCTTTCTCCCATTCTTAATAAGCGGACAATTAAACTTTATTAATCAACTTTCGCTCTTGGATCGATTATTGAACA
>JAECUM010038735.1:0-10000 GCA_016617855.1 Megalonaias nervosa | reverse complement strand
CCCCCCCCACATCACGTTAACGTTTCCGGACAACAACAAGAAAATCTAATAAGTTTTTAATACTGTTAGTTAACATTATACACTGGAAATGCTTAAAATGCAAAAACTTCTCTAGCCATCGCCTAGTTAGCTTTTGTCAGGGCTTCTGTCCCACAGAATCTTCGCCTACTTGTTTACACCTACCTCCACTGATATTTAGGGAAATGCCATTGACGAGTAGGCAAGAAAAGTGAAGTCGATTAAACGGTAACAATGATAATGCGGCAGAATTATGTCGTATAGAGAGTTACGATACAAAAGTAATACAACTTTACGTTATACATAGACTAAACCCATTCAAAATACGTAACGAATACTAAATCAAAGTCTCCAGATACTCTGTATTTTAATTGAGGAGTAAGTCAATGGATTGTTTGATTTGTTAATCAACACATCAAATATAAGCTATTCAGTTGGTCTGTCATTTAGCGTGTTCCTTCAATAATGATATTTCGGGGCCATCTAAATGTCTTGCCTATTGTTAGTTATTTCCCAAACATACTTTTAATTCATATTTCTCCAAATACCATTGCTTGGTAGAAGTCAAGCCTAACACCTGCCATCTATACTGCAGTTCTCACCAGACTCAAACTTCTACTACTCAGCGTAGGGAATGCATATTTTTAGTCTAGTACCAATACAATGCATGCATCAAATGCTGGACACAATTTGGACGACTTATACGTTGCGAATGATATATAAAACAGAATGTTGGTTTCACAAAATAATGATTTGCTCTCTTGCAACTTTAGGATGCCTGGATGTTCTACAACATGTTCCAGGCAAGAATCACCCTACACCGATGCGTCTATCAGCACAGAGTCATCATTTCAATGCATCTAATGTAAGTAATCTTTACTACTCGATAATATTGGTTTGGAATGGAGGTACTGTAGCTTTGTAACACTTGAACTGTGAAAATACCAGTGACCATTGCCAACCAATAACCTATCTATCTATGTTACAAAACAGATTATAGCATTACACTGTATAATGGATGCAATGAAAAGCAAATGTGCTTCCTCCGTCGGAAAGGAAAAATTGCTAATGGCAATTGAAGTCGATAGTAAAAATGCACTTGCATTCATCACCTATTATAAGCAATATAGAAATCTATGTGATAGACATTAAAGAAATGAAAACATTATTAGTGCAAAGGAACCGCCTTTTTTATTGACACTCTTTTACTAGCTGATCTGAACGAAATGTTCTTTTTGATATATGGTTTATTTCATTCGAGATGTAATTATTGAAAATCGTGAACAACTAGGTCTCCGCACAAACTGAGTAGGAGCCAGCGCTTGAATTAAACTTTGAGATGATGTTATATTGAAGAATTTATATTGAGTAAGGCTTGCAAAAGATCTGTAGCAAGCATGAACAAATAGTACTACTGCTTTTGAAAACAAAATTATTAAAGCTAATCCATTGCTGTTGAAATATACATCAATCTTTTTCAAGGGGTTAATTAACCCTAAGGTTTAGGGCAGTATTATTTAACATATCTCCTAATTCGCCATAATCTTATAAAACCTGAATTCTGCCTGACCGTATTGACGCTAGTCATAATATGTATCCATTATATAGAATATTAGATATATTTAAATTGGTTTGTGTTTAAATGACACCAGGAACGTATCATACACGTTAATTAATTACGATATTGATTTTAAAATATCAAACTGCTTCTCTCATTTCAGTTTTTGTTTTAAACGCAACATTGAAAACAGAAGCGTTAATTTGAATATCAGAAGATGATGCATTTTGGTTTCTGTGAAAATTTTGAACCATATATATGGCACATGTATTTTTGTACTTTAATGCCATATATATTTCATAGTGTGGTGGAAAAAACGTGACAAAATAATGAGCGGCGAAGTAAAGATTTAAATGATATCGTTTCTGGTACAAGAAAATGACATATATCCGGCTTATTACGTAGAAAAGAATATTTTCTTTTTATTATATATCAGACTTGCTCAAGAATCATAGTTTAGAACTTGCTGTTCGACATAAAACTATCATCGCCACCGCTTTTATTAAATTCATCTCACTTTCATAGGCCGATCCTATCAATACACGTGATTTAAGAGTGAGGTAGGATTGAGTTCACCTAATCTGTCGAAATAAACAACATTTTTGACACGTTGTAAACTCTTTGATCCTCTTTGAAAACAAGGCCTCTCCGATTCAGCAATGCATCGCAACAGATGTATAGTTGTTGCCAAGGAAGGAAGGGGAAGCACCTTGAGGAAAATGCAAACGGCGCATGGTCAAACTTCTTCATCATAGATTCATGTCCATTCTGAAATCTAAGGCAGTTTCTATATCTTTGTTCTAGCTTAGAAATTACTCGTTTTTGGTGCTGCAGGTAAAGCGTTTGTAGGCATACAAACTCAAGTGTCGCATGGCATGATGAAAAATCTTACGTTTTCACATGTGAAAATATAAGGATATATTCTTTTACATTTTAAATGCAGGAACCAAAAATATATATATTATAACAATTTCGGAAAATTTTATATATTAGACTCTTAAGTATATAATAAATATGGTCATATCTTCAATATACAATTGTCTAAGCAATACGTTTAAACAAATCTGCATCGTATCATACTTTTCCATATTATCGGATTCAATAACATTCCTACCATATTTGAGTAATTTGGATAATCCTGTCAGTATTGATTAGCGTATTTATTTCTAAATGTTGCTAGCTGTTTACAATTCGTCTTTGTGCATTTAATAAGTACCACTCAGGATTTATCAATATTTTATTTTAAAGGGTAAAAGACATTTTCAAAGCCTTGAGAACAGAGTCAATAACGCAAGGGTAGGTAAACAATATTTGCTTAAAACTATTTCATTCACACACACTTTTAGAACCATTGACAATATAATATATATCATATCGTTATGCCATGAAAGGAAAGTTTTATGGTTTGAACATGGCACAATGAATATCGAACTAAAATGTTTTGGCAAGATTTGACACATGTCATTACAGTAAACCAATACAGATCTCTCTTTATCCTGTCGTGAAAGTAAGAGAGTAATGATACTTAAAATATTATTTTCATGTCTTAACTGCCTTAACATACAAAGGGTGGATTTAGCAACACACACACACACACACACACACACACACACACACACACACACACACACACACACACACACACACACACACACACACACACACACATATATATAATGTGTGTTATTTCCACTGACACAAATGAAAAAAGATAAGACATTTTCGACCTCTTTGTGTAAACACGTTTAGTACACGAATCAATCCTCCTTTGCATCCTGAAAGAATTGTTCAGTACGCTTAGAACTCAACTTCCACTCTAAACATTTTTACGTTGTATTTGCATCTAGATATTGATTTAGCTTTAGCTTAGGAACGTGCTGAAATAGCGTAAAGTAAGTTTCAATCTTGATCGAATTACTTTTATGTTTAATAGATAGTTTTAGTGTTTCGTTTATATATGTTAGTTGATACCTCTAATGCATACACATGTATCCACAAATCGATATATTGATGACTTACATACATACATACATATATACCTACCTACCTACCTACCTACCTACCTACCTACATACATATCCCTCCGCGAATGTGTGTACGTACATCTAGAACATGAAAATATGATATATTACGTGATTTCAGATGTGAACACTGCAAGGTGCATCCTTACCCACTGAAAGAAACCACGAAAATACCAGACGAAGACGAACAACTTAAGTTCTTTATCGAGTCATATACAACTGATGATGAAGCTAACACAGACAAATACATGAAACTTACAGATGATATTATTTCACCAGTTCGATACATTAATGAAATAAATGGCAGCCAGCAGGAACGCCCAATAGATAAAGCGGTAGAACTGATGCAAAAGATTGATAGCAGAAAATTTTACAAAATGCAACGCGAATTGCATCTGAGGGTAACATGCTATTCTGTTACAAATGTTATTAATTTTTGCTATATAAGAGTTCACTATTCACGAAATCTAAACGATCGTAGATCGTGACTTTTTCTGTTCGACATATTGGGTATTTTAAAAATTGGTTCTGTTTCCCTAACTGATCTGAATAGGAAATGTTTCAAACAGGTATATGGAAAGAATGTACCCACACTTTAAACGAAGAGTACGATTGTCATTTGCAAAGTGTTACCTTGGTATGTAAATATGTGTGTGAGCACATTGCAGCAGCATGTATTAGACAAAGAACAATGAATCATTAATTATCTAGCCAAGCAATGTTATCCTTATTTGAATTCGTAAAACTGTGTTAAAGAGATAAGCAATTTCACATAAATGTTGTCTCTTCTGCCTGATTCGTAAGGAGCTCATTTTTAGAATATATCAATACCAATGTCCCTGGGTATCTATAAATATTGAACTGCCAAGCTTTAAAATCTGGTTGTATGATAGCAAGCTTATTTTCGGTCTAGTTTAGTGACATGTAGATTGACCTTTTAACAAAAAGTGTGCATAAGTGTTACATACTATTTATCTTCCTTGTTTTCGTTATTAAGTTAAGCACGCATATAACCTTTAATCTTACCCACAAGATGAAATTGGAAACTCTCTCCTTTCACCATCACTCATCGCGCAGCGATATATTTTGTCACGAAATACAGTCGTTTAGTCATTTTGAATTTCTTTTTCTAAGCGTGACATCGGCTACATGGATGCTATGAGAGCAAAGGAAGACTGCATTAAGACCATGGAGGAGAATTTTCCTGAAAAAGTTGCAGTAGTGGTAGGAAATAGTTCCATCCATCCATCCATCTATTCATCCATTCATTCATCCATCCACCCATCCATTCATACAACAGTAGTCTAGGGATTGGTCAAAAACGGTATTTTAAAGGGCTTACTACTCAGGATGGAAAACTATCGACACTTCTGGTCCAAAGTCTGATTTAACCAACGTTTTTTCGACTCCCCAGGCTTAACTTTCTGACAAAGTAAGGCTGTTGTGGCAGGGACAGTAAACATAAAGACAGAGCATTCTCCTTGTATTTCTTTATAAACAGAAATATAAATGACATACACAAACTGAAAAATGACTTTGGGCTTGACATCAAAACGTAAATCAAAGCTTTAATGGAACCACACTCGTACTGTGTGCGAGATGTGTGTTCCATTGCGTTTAAAGATATTTTCTTAAGATCCGACACGGTTAAAACATAATGATTAATTATTTACATGTCTTAGTTTCTAGGCCTTTCCTTTGTCACCATTTGACATGATCAGAATTGATAAATATGTTATTTAAAACACTGTGGTTGTTTTTTAACCAAACTTTATAGAATATTACGGACACTTTCTATCCAACGATATTAACTTAAGCTATCACCTAATAGTTGAAATTGTTTCACTGAAATAATACCTTAAATACCCACTTAGGCAGGGTAATTTGCATAGATGAAAATAGTTTAGCTAAGAAAGAAACCAAAGAATTAATTGTTCGGAAATTTGAATTGAATTTGTAAAGGGGTATTAGGGAACTTTTCGTGAGTCACACAATATACATTACGTTAGGTATACTAGGTATACGCTCCTGCAAATACATAACGAGTAGTAATATAATGTACATATTTGCATCTAAAATTATCCATAGGATTTGGTAGCTATCAACCTAGTCATATACCAAGGCTTCAGTAATTTCAATACATATGCATACAATTATCTTTAACTATGACAAATAATTTACTTGCAATATTTATGATGACCCAGTGCTAGACATCACTATAAACTGCCACACTGCAGACATCGTAGTGATATGACTGATACATTGTTAAAGCTACGTTAAAAATCCAAATCACACACATATTTAATTTTTAAACCAATCATTTTTATAATATAATATTTATGTCACGCTTTAATCATATATTAAACGTAATAAATTGTGAATCATTGCATTTATCAAATACACAATAATATAATACGTATAATAATCTAATATATTACACATAACATGGTATATAGGACCTATAAACACATGATGTATAATAAAGATAACATGTAGTAACTTATGTATGTTATGCATAGGTAATGGATATGACCAATCAAACAGACGGTGATAAGACCGATTTATGTATGGTTTAAACATTAACTCATGAAGATGATATAAATATTTTTTGTTATGTTAGTTTCTTTTCTAACTAAATCTTTTATTATTAGCTAAACTACTCAACAGTATTTATGACACAGAAGAGGTTCTCATCTTAATATTCAGTTCTACAATATGGGTGATAGGTGCATGTAATATATATATATATATATATATATATATATATATATATATATATATATATATAACAACATACTATATATATATATATATATATATATATATATCTATATATATATATATATATATATATATATATATATATATGGTTTGTATTAGAGAGGGTTCAGACAGCATTTATTTGTATTTTTATTTGTAGTTGGTTCCTTTCGACTACGGCATGGGTGACATAAATCCGATGGAGAGGGTTATTTTCTACAACAAAAGAGTCGACGCCAATACTGTTACCATATGTTCAGGGAATGTGTTACCAAAACATAAGGTATGTCCTTTCAAAATCGTGAAAGTCCAGGAACCAAATTACTTATCATAGGGTCAATCAACGTGCTAATTGATTTAATATCATCGCACGTTAAATACTATTATCTTTATGGCAAAATTCATGCAACATTTAAAATAAGCAAGCTAATTTCGTTCGATCCTCTGCCTAATTAGATTGATTAATGTGAAAAATATGTATTACCCCAGCCTGCTATGAAGGCAAGGAAAAGGGCTATATAAGTTAATCTAGTTGTTTCTTTCCCAGTATTTATCCTTTATAATAAGATCTTGGAGTAAGATTATAAATTAACCTCTTCCAAGAACAATTAATATCAACTTTCTTTATATTCATTCAATGCTTTAAGAAGGAATACTAAGTTAGAATACGTATAAAGACCAATTCACAATACGTCTAAAGGCCAATTCACAGTGCAACATTTGTCATCCGTAAACGTATTATGCAAACCATATATAAATATATTACCTATTCATTACATTTCCATTTTTCATTATGCCTTTCGTACAAATATTTCATTAGTAGTAGAACATCGCACACATACAAAATAGCGAGGATAGAACCATATAGAGAATGCAAATATTGAAACTAATTTTGGTAAAACTTTAATAATGAATATTCTATGTGTGTAGAAATATACATTTTAGCCATGGATAAGTTATGTCTTCAAAAATGTGATAAGAATGTATAGTAGTTGCTTCCATTTAAAACTTAACTAAACATAACTGGATTTGAAGTGGTTTTGAACTATGTTTTAAAATATATGAAAAGTTTCAAGAATTTATGTAATAGATAGACAACCAGATATTTGATTTAATATCGTATAGGTGTACATTTCGGCTTTACAGCCTTAACGTTTTTATGTGCTATATCAGGCACAATATTTTCGCCGGCAATAAACAAGACGGGTACCTACGAATCGACAGCATGTATATCCTCTAGCTTTTCTTGGACGTGACATTCTAAACATTATATACTTGTTTTTGTTCTTATCTAAGGTGCTAACGAATCAGTAATCAAAGTTTGTTTATGCCATAAAATATATTACTCAGTCATACATATTCATGATATAAGTTTGGAACTTACTTGTCGGTGCATTGCGTTGTGTTTCCATCACTATCCATGGTAGCACATGTCCTTCTAGCAGCAGATGAGTTTAAATTCTGTATACTGCAGAGATGATTTCGCTGGGAGTAATCTCATCATTTTCAGTTAAAATAGCACTTAACCCATTTGCGATATTTGCATGAAGTTTATTTTTAGCAGCAACTTTAAACATGCATGCTATTTTGTTTGTGTTTTGCACAGACGTCATTGTAACTGGTCCAGAGCTGTTATCTGTCGTATGTCTTAGTAATTATGCGCTCCCCAGTCCCCTCTCCTCCACCCCCTCTCTGTGTCTCTCGCATACGCAAATACATACAATCACACATATTGTAGTGAGCTGTGAGCGGTTACGACCGTCATCTAAATAGTATACAAATGTAGCCACAAATGCAAAATTGAGAATAGAAAAGATACACTGTTATAAAATAATGTTTCCTTTTTCCCCAACAAATATCAAGATTACTTAGTGTTCAAATAAGAACAATGTGTAATACGTTGTTTTCCAAAACATAACTAAATTAATTTAAATTATTTCAGGTGTCACATCTATTGACAGATGTTTTCTCAGACTACTACATTCGGATCTATGTTAAAACAGCAGCTGCCACAGCTAATATGGAAGAGATTATAAACCAGTTTGCGTAAGTAGTATTTTCTTAGCAATTAAGGCGTCCTTTACTATAATGATAAAAGTATGATAGTTTGATCTCGTTTAGAAGCATCAAAAGCGACTTTAGTAGTAGACCATAGCAAAGGCAAGGGAATCAAGAAGTAAAAGTGACATGCCTGTAATAGGCACTAGTTCTTTCTTATTAGACAGGATCTTGAATAATGGAATGGGATTATTTTAATTTAAAAAAATGCACCAATTGAATTAATTATTAAACATGAGTTATCGACTCTTCAGCACTGATCAGTGGATGATCTGGTGTAATGTGTTGATGAACCTATCAGAGCAGCAAAACCACTAGCTATAGTTCAGTGCTTTACGAGGATAAACAGGAGAAAAAAAAACATCTTTAGGTTCCTACATTTGTTCATTCAGCTGTGGCACTCATGCCTTAAATAAATAATGACCATAATTTACCTTTGGTCAGAAAAGTAGAGTTATAAAGTGAGTTTCCAATGGGATACTAAATAAATTTCATATTCGTTTGTGTTATTATTTTAAGAATCAAGAAACATTAAATCGTGTCAGACATGCCTAGCATAAGCTTTTCCTAAGCATGGTAAACATTTAATTCCTAACCAATCATCTGGAAAACATTACATAATAGCTGGCATCTGGAATCTGATGAATTTTGCATAGTCATCATCCATGTATTTTTCTCAAAAACACTTAATGTTCTTTTCTTTATCATATTACATTACTTTTCTTTCGTGTCTGTGCAAATCACCCGTTATGATCGCATTTCTCATTTATGAGTACAGCCCATTTTAACACCTTCAACCTAGTTAGTTGTAATTTGAAGACTGTGCAAAGTTGATCAAAACGTCTTGCTTCTTATTTCATTCTTTCGTTAGAATGTTTGGTGAATCTAGTTGGCACAATGAAAATAGTTCCCTCCTTCTGGGCAATTGTTAGACCAGATATGTCTTCTCTAACTTACCACGGTAGTTTTGGTGACCATTGCTCACATGAAATCTAAACGTGAACGGTGTCTTTCATTGCAAGCTAACCAACACACACACACACACACACACACACACACACACACACACACACACACACACACACACACACACACACTCATATTGAAGGAGAAAACATATTGCCATAATATTATATTACTCTATTGTCATATTGCCCTTAAACAGGGTTTCATCAGCTGAACGTAACATAGCCATTATGAAAAAGAGAAAATTGTTCTATAGTTTCAGCATCCAATCTTATCGAATATTTTGAACACCCAGGAGCAGAAATTGATATTGGCCTGATCAATATTTTGCTTAAAATGTTTTTAATCAAAATTTAAATTTCATGCTCTCGATATGCTGCTAATTGAAACATATTACATATTTCTTGTTTGGCTTATGCGCTGGGATATCACAGTAGCAACGTTTTAACGTCTTTATAAATAGGTTAAAATTATGTATCATCCTTTAGTAACGTGTACCAGTGCCATTTACGCATATTATCTATACATCTGTATCTATATGTCTATCTATCTATCTATATCTATGTCTATATATGTATGTATGTGTATATATATATATATATATATATATATATATATA
>JAECUM010038734.1:0-33003 GCA_016617855.1 Megalonaias nervosa | reverse complement strand
TCATATTATTTATTATATGGATATAATTGACTTTTCTGCGACACGAAAACAACAGCCAGTAAAGCACCATCCAGCGCTTCCGAATTCTATCAGAATGATTATAATAGGCCCATCTGGAAGTGGGAAGACGCAATTATTGCTCAATCTAATAATGCGATGGCTGAAGTGGGATAAATTGTATTTAGTAGCGCCATCTGTAGATGATCAGCGATGTTACGAAGTACTTAAAGATTTTAATGAAAACGCAAAATCGTTACATGAAGATAATGTCATAGACTTTATTACTGATATTGATGAAGCGCCATCCGTAGATGATCTCAGGGCCACTGGCCCTCATGGATTCATTAATAATTTAGTAGTGTATGATGATGTTATGCTGGACAAACAATCAAATCCAGCCAGAATATTTTCACGAGGTAGACATAAAAATACAGACGTGATTTATGTTACACAGAGATATACACAAATTCCAAAAGTAATCAGAGACAACTGTAACATTTTAGTTGTGTTTAATGGCGTAGATAATCATACTCTACAGAATATTTATTATACTTGGTGTTCAGGCGACATGGACATGAACAAATTTAAAATTTTCTTTTCAAAAGCACAAGCTGCTCCCTTTGGTTTTGTAACGATAAATTTACATGATCCTAGGTCAAGATATCGCAACGGACTTGATATAATTTTTGGATAAAAATCATAGCAGCAATAGAGCTAATTTAGCTGAGTGTGGTTCTCCAATACTCATTATTGATAATATCTATATGGCTGTTTAATTTATAGCAGCAGTGAGGGTGAATGACATACGCACGTGACCAGATTGTGAAAAAATCTGGTCAATTAAAGAAGTTTTCATTATTAAGACAAAAACTTCTTTTTTCAGGGAACCCTTAATTTTCAAAAATAAGGTCTCTACAAAGTTGTAGGGTTCACCCTCACTGCTGCTCATAGACAATAATCCAAGTAGTCCATTTCTGCTTAATTCCATTTGCGTTGAAGAATCTATAATCATGGCACCTTATTGATAAGTTTGTTATTTTAAAAAAAGTACTAATGATGAATCTATGCCAGTTCTCAGTACAAGTACTGCAGATAAAGATGAAGATAATGTTCCAGTTTCAGTGGATTACTTGTCAAAGGTTTTTTCACATTCTATGGCACGTATTTCAAAAATTCAAGCATGGAGAAATCAAGAACTACTGCAACAAAATTAAGAAATAAGGAGATTACATTTAAACAGGCAATTACATATTTCAGTTCCATGCATCAGCATCAACACCAAATCAGTTGCATTTAGACTTGAAAACCATCACTTATATTATTGGAGTTATGAAGTAAATGGTTGAATATTGATGTATTTCTTTGTTATGAAGTTTATTGTTTCTTATACTGTTGATTTTATTTACTTTTGCTCAAAATAAAGTAATCATGTGTTTTTTTTTGCTGCAAGTCTGGACTGGCTTGGTTTGGAATTTGCTGGTTTCTGTTTACATATGATTGTTAGTCATATGATCTGGCCATACTGAAGTGGAAGGCTTTCACTCACATCAAGCTGTTAAAGCTAAACATTTTATGGGGTGCATGGAAACACTTTAACTATTTACGTCATAAGCGTGCTCTTTTTTATATCATGTTCATTACTTTGTGTTTGATGGATCTCAGTTTCAGTTACATGCAATCATAGAAGTAATTGTCTCTGCAGATCATATGTTTTAGATGAAACTTTGTTTCCATGGTGTTTTTGTATGATTTAATACAGGCTGATTCAACACATTTATCAGTTATATCTCAGAAAGTACTTCTCTCTGTTGATGATGTGGATGGACTTTTTGTTTGGCTGGAAAAAAAACTAATGTTGAATTTTTTTTATTGAATTTTGGGCTTCACAGATTTTCTCCTTCATATTACAGACATTTTGAGCATCAGTCTGATATTATCTGAATGATTGATTGTATGCAATAAAATTGCATCAAGAAACATTAGACCGGTTTCCATTCTTTGGGAAGATAATAACTGTATGGATGTGAGGCGAACCCTCCCGTCTGCTGGGGTGTCTTAGTCACCCCCGTCCCTGACTGGAATAATTACTATTGTAACTCATCAGAGGGAATAATATGGGTTGATTTGTATGTTCAGCTGTTTAACACACGAATCAATCCATATTCCCTCTGATGAGTTACAATAGTAACAAAACTGGTCAGGGACAGGGGGTGACTAGTACACCCCAGCAGACGGGAGGGTTCACCTCCATATCCAAACAGTCATTATCTTCCCTAAGTTTATATTCTGTTGAAAGTGAAGGTGACCCTCTACAGGAATCCAATCCACACAATCCCAAAACCATTGAGAGCCCAATGAGTCTATACGAGAGTACATCAGTAGTCTTGTCATTTCTTCTACACATACAGTTGTCAGCAGAAATGAGACTTAAAACAAAAAGAGAAAAATGGAAGAACCAATTACAAAATGCCCTGAAGTGAAACGTTTGCTACTACTATCTCAATCAGTTCCGCTTTATAAAGAAACAAAAAACGTTTTTCCAAAAATGTGAAATTAAAAATGTGTCTGACTAGTCCCAAGAGTGTGGCCTTAAAACGAAAATTGCAAGAGGATTAGAAATTAATCTACGCCCGAGATTTATTAACTCTCCTGATTTCATCAGTGCTTGGAACACCATCCTCCTAGAAGCCTCAAAACTAAGAGGACATTGTACCAAACGTATGTCATCTATTTACTCACCAGCATGAAATATATGTGAGACTAAAAGGGAATTCCAAGTGAGAATAAAAAAGCACCTGAGGGATATCCTTAAGCATATAGATTCCCTCAGGTCTAAGCATTTTAATTTATCAGACCACAACATAGTTTGTGTTTAATATCAGATAATAGAATTGTTAAATCTGATCCAGAGGCCTTTAGTAGCACTATTTTTAGATAGAGAACTTAATTAGATATACCAACTATATACTCTACAGCCAGTTGGGATTAACATCTTGGTCTAAATGTGAGTTCAGTCATTTTTTAACTTGGGTTCCATTTTTGTTTACTTTTTCCAGTTTATGCCATCATTAAATGTAAGTGGCATGAGACAATAAAATTAGACCAGAAGTTTGAATTAGCTGCTTATTTACACAAAGGTATTCACAAAAGCATTGATCTTTTGAGTGAAAGAAAAAATGCTTGTGTATTTGGTACGCAATTGGGTATTTAACTGTTTTAATTGAGTGAAATATGTGGATGTACAGCATATCTGGGGCACAGATTCTTTTCAGTGCATTAAAAAAGAACAGACAAGTCTGATTCGGCTGTTATGTATCTTTAGTTTATATTGTCCTTTGTGATTGAGGGTACAGTTTGGGCATACCTGACTACTGTCATGTAAAGTCTACCAGAATTTTCTCATGGTTATAAGTGGTAAACAAGATGTTTAATAAAATTTAAGTTAAAGGTCTGACCTTGTTTACAGATTAGTGGAATTTTTCCTTTAGAAATGATTATTTTTCCAGAACATTATGTTGTGTGACAGGTCATGTGACTGTTTGTATATAAAGAGGTTTTAGTAAACAATTTGTCATTTATGTTTTAAGTTCAGACTGTGCAATCATTTACTGTTCTGTTTAGATATAATTTGAGAGAAATCATTTGCATTAATTGGAATTACAAAGTGCTTTTTAACTTCTTGGGCATAGACACTACTTTGGGATTATTGTGAATTCATTCAAAGACATTCTGGATTGTATCAGTGTGATACATCAAGGCTGTTGGTACATCAGTACATTTGATACTGCTGGTACATGAAGACATATTACTCTTGGTGCATCAGGTCATTCAGGCCAGTTGGAATTCATTCGGAACATTCTGTACTTTTGGACTTGTGATATAACGTTTAGGATTATTTGGGATTTAATTCACAATACTGTAAGTGTCCTTTAAATTTTCACTTTGTTTTCTGGGGAAATAAATTTTGTTGTATTTGACTAAACTTATTAGTTTTGCTTCTTTTAGTTACTTAGCTTAAGACCATTGAGTCATAACACTTCAGCCTGTTATTAAAAATTTAAATAGGGTATCTCAGTATACTTAAAGCCCACTATCAATGCAATAAATCTCTTGACAGTTAGGAATTAGACAATAAGAGACATCACAATATTGCTGCCTGTCACCAAATCAGGCCTTCTGCAAATGACTCATATCATATATGGTGGAAAGAAACAAATACTTGCCAGAAGGAGCAGAATTCCAAGTGACTGAGATGTACAGTTTACTGAACTCACTCAGGTCAGTGGGGGTTATGTGATTTCAGTTTGTTGACCAGGTTTTATACCCAGTGTGAACTCTGTATATGATGAGAAAGCAGTAGTACTTTTTTGCCTTATTGGGTAGAGGCTTCTGTTTCACTTAAAGGCAAATGATATCATATCTTTATTTGTGCTAGCTGCATACACAGATAAGTTGCAGTGCATGGATTTATGCCAAACCAGTTCAATAAGGAGGAACTCCGTTCACTCTAGAATATGTAGTACTTGACTGAGGCACTCAAGCTGAGTTATATTATTGGGAGAAGATTGGAAATGTGTTGTCAGATTAGGACTCGATCAACATGATAGCATCTGCCTACAAGCCAATTCATCCAGATTGGATTATCTCAACAAGTGACTAGATGTCACTTCAGAGGGAACTGTCTGAAATGGGCTTTGTAAAAGGTAGACTGATTCATTGTTATTTTAGCAGTCAGTTGCACATGTGACATATATTTAGTTTCCATTTGCTGAATACTGGATTAGTAGTACTGTGGATCAACTGAATGTGTGTGTGCATGTATATATATATATATATATATATATATATATATATATATATATATATTGTTACGAACATGTAATTAAATTACTTGTGTGTTAGTTTTAAATTTTTTTTATTTTTGTTTCATTACATTTTATTGTAAGGATAATATTTTTACTGGATTTGATATTTTTCCCAGTAAATTCAGTCTTTTGTTTTGACCTGATTAGAACTCAAAAATATTGCTTTATCACTATTTTTAGCTAACCTAGTTCTTAACCTTGGTTCCGATTTTGCAAACATTGAATGAAATGATTGGCTGTTACCAAGGTCATGTTAGGTCCACGTGTTAGCAAAGTTGTAAACAGCCTTTCTTTTTTATTTATTTCCAGTGTGAGAATCTGATTCTTAGATAGGGCTGTTCTAGGCTATGTGTTAAATGGCATTGTTTTTACTGCGCTGTTCAAATTAGTGATCATGTAGCCCCGTCATGTGAGCCACCATATGATCTAAAATCGTTTGTTAAAACAGACGTTTTCTAGTAGATTTGGGCAGTCGTATTTTACACCTTTAGAGCTCAAGGTGTTTGTTTTATATTGATGCCAGTTGATTTAGACTTCTTCTATTTTGTGGATTTAATAATTTATATTCTCTGGAAAACAAAAGTGCTCTTCTTTATAAAAATTCTGGGACAAAGACGTTTAGTGGAAATTTATTCTGGAATTATAAACTGGAACATTATAAATTGTGATTCAACAAGGAACTGTTGCCATCAGTACAACGACCTCATCTGATGTCATCGCCTTCCATATTGGAACTTCGAGATTCAAACCTGGATTCAATTAGAACTTTTTAGTGATAGGACTTATATTTTTGAATTCTAGGAATAATTTTTGGATTATATTCACAAACCTTAAGTCCTATTTCATATTTTTACCTTCTTTTCAAGGGAAATAAATTATTTTGTTAAAATTTACAAAGCTTGTTGGCTTCACTCTTTTCTTTTGTTATTTTTGTATGAGCCTGCACGTAACAATGTATATACACATATATATTATATATATATATATATATATATATATATGATACATTAGTAGACTAAACCGATAGCTCTGGGACAAGAGAATATAACTCTTTCCATGTCTTGCCTATTATCCTTACTTATTATAATCAGGTAATGCATTTTGAAAAATAATTTTGTTTTGGAATAAAATGCATTTTCAAAATTACTTACCTTATTATAATGTTCTTGAGCCTTATTCCAAGAAGGTTCACTTTTGCTTCAGTAGTAGCTGAAGAATTGTGGGATTTTTGTGCCAGTACATACATCCAAGAATTACCCAACTCTTATTAGATTTCTATGAAAAAAACAAGTCAAAAGATATTATGAACATCTTTTTCTGCATTGTGGTTCCTATAACTTTAATAATTCTTTAATTTGAAGGGTTACCTTGAAAGCTGCTTGAATTTTGAACAGGTGTGTTTATTCATGAAAAGTTGTTTATTTGCTGTACGATTCCATGATTTCTTTGTGCCAAATTCTTTGACTTCATCAGAGAGAGTATAAAAACTAGATAAAATATAAATATATCACTTTTTAAATTCAGAATTGTTGTTATTTACACATTCTTTTGCAAATAATTCATAAATAGGATGGGATAAAATTGGGTGGATCAAATGACAAATAACAGATTCGGGCAGTGATGAGCAAAATAATTTATGGAGATAGATTGCTTTCTGTAAGGAAGAATACTCCTTGAAAACTTCAGGAGGTCCTTGAATACTTCTGGCAAAGACCTTGAAAAGTTAAAGAAAAATAACTCTTTAGGGCTATATGTACCATATGCATGAGATTGCTGGATTTGTATGGTCGTGGTAGCATTCCAAGCATGTTGTTTTTTGAATAATTTCCCCATTATAGGAATCCACCAAGGTATGCCAGCCGCTGCTTCTAGGAGGACTGATTCGATACTTTACACCAGACTCTACCATGTCTCGTCAGGATGCCTTTCTGTATGCCATGGGGGTTGGTTTATGTGCTATAAATTTAGCTGTGCTACATCATCCTTATTTTTTTTGTGTACAGCGGATTGGAATGAAAATGAGGGTGGCATGCTGTTCACTACTGTACCGCAAGGTAAGACATGCATTTTTTTATAAGTAAAATCAGGCCTGTGGGTGAAAGTTTTGATGGTATTCTTGAAATCTACAGAAAACTTTTGATTCAGTTGTCATTATTGTTTATATTTTTTAAACTTTTGTGTAGAATATGGAATCAAACCTTCTAAAAAAAATTTTTAAGTAAAAATGCATTCCATGTGAATGACAAAAATTGTTCAGATTTTACTTACATACACCTCTCCCTCAATAACTTGTATATAATGGGTTCAAAACATTGACTGCAGTTTAAGCAAGGGCATGTGTTGCCAAATTAAGAAGGGGATGAATTCCCAGCTAGACATTGATGAGACGACAAAGCGGGGGTGTTAGATGGTTTAATACTGGTTTTATATTTATGTTGGGAATAATATACTTTTTTTTAATGAAGTTTTTAGCTTTTCTTTTTAAGTTACCTTTACTTTCAAGATAACAAAACCTTTGAAATATTGTTAAAATCATTATTCCAAGAAGTTTTGAGACACATTGTGTGTTTTTCTGAAAACATTGCGTATTTTGTTGCTGACTTTTGCATTAGAATGTGAATGTACTCGAGTGTTTTTGTTGATTCACAACAAAACAAGATTTCTTTTTTCAAAAACTTGGGAAATTAAATTTATGAAGGTACAACTGTTAACATTGAAACTACATTAAAAAATATTGTACTTTTTTGTAAAATATTGATGCCATGATTTCATTGCATGTAATAGTGAATTTCTGCTCATCCTTGTATAAACCTCTGATTGCCAATTTAGGAATTTTTTCACAGAAAACTTTAGAAGTTGCTTTGCCATAATGAACTGTATCAGTGAAACGAAGTTTTTCATCCACCGAATACTCTTTTTGCTTTGCTTCTCTTGCTATCATTGATCACATTGTGAATTATTAGTATAAACTACTGATTTCACTCTTTTACGATACTGAGTTTAAGACCATAGAGTCATAACAATATAGACATGATTTATAACTATACTAAGTCTACAAACCAATTTTATTGAATGTAAATGCTTTAAAGAAAACAATTTATTTCCTTTTATTTAGATTTAAATCAATTGGTAAAGGTTTTTATGAATAGATGACTTACTCTGAATTGTATGATACTGCTTTTTGGGTCACGTGTACTTACCCACTTTGGGACCTCAAAATACAAAATACACTTTTTGAATTTCAAAACAATCCCAACACTGCCTTGAAGGTTTGTTGTACAAGTGAACCACATATACCCCGATTTCTGGTTCATTTTGCATTGACACATCTGGGTTCAAGCTGTTATCAGACACCAATCTATGCATTCCCCAAGATATGAGAGTTACATCACTTTGCAGTAGGTAACTAGGGAAGATTATCTTTCTTTAGAGGTGATTTTGGCAAATACACACAAAAATAAGCAAAATGTTATCTTTTTTAGAAGTATTTACTGTCAGATTAGACCATATTCTTGCGTATTTATTTCTATTTTTGTTGAAGCAAATGAGTGAACACCTCATTGAAAATAATGCATTGTTTTCCCTAGTGAAGACCTAATGCAAAGGGACATACATTTTATGCTTCATTGGTAAGCTTTTTTATTAGCTCGTTAGGTGTGTATTACATGTAGGTAAATATAGTTATTATTTTAGTCACTTATGTGATGGTGAGGCTTTTAGGTGAATAAAAATATTTTGACACTTTGATAAAATTCATATTAACTACTAGCAAACACTGATGTGAATTATTTTGATAAAGTGAGACTCATTGATATTTTGCAGGAATTTTTTGCTCAGTCTGCAATAACTTGTAAAGTTTTTGTTCTTCTGGTATGAAACCAGACAAGCTTATGCAGTGACCTTTTATCCATTGTTCAGCATCCTACCAGACTCTGTTTGCCACTCCAGTTATATAAACTGCTGGGAGTATCAAGATGTAACTCTACAAACACATTCATGCCAATGTTTAGGTGGTCATCAAAGAAAATAGTGTCCTTCAGACTTCAGATGTGGTTGCCGTGACAGCCAATGTGAACATCATAATGATACTCCTGAATGGATGGCTGGTTTGTTTATTTTAATGTATAGTTTTGTTTTATATGAATGGTTAAACATGTGAATTTGAAAGTCACAAATGTGCTACATTTGAGTTCATAGGAGAGAACCTCCAATCTACAAAACCCTTATTGTATAACTTTTTTAAAAATTTTCTTTTCAGTCCATGAGATTGAGTAATCATGCACTTGGACAAACAACAACAGGTCAAATTGTCAACCTCATGTCAAATGATGTTAATAGGTTTGATCAGGTAAATTAATATATATATATACACACATTCATTAAACAGAAATATAAAATATACTTGTCTAACAGAATTTCATGTGAACTTTTACTTGAAAAAATGTGACATCCTTTTCAGAAGTAAGATGCATTATCTTTTTGTTGATTGTTTTTATTTTGTTTCATTATTTTTTTAGTACATTTCAGATAATTTAGTTAAAACATCTTGGTTGATAGATCCTTTACCCTTGTCTTTTCTTCACAAAACAGGTTTCTGTATGACTGTCATAAGGTAGAATGTATTATGATGTCAGCCAACTTTTTATGGTCATATGATTATCATAACCACATATAATATTTTGAGCCAAGCAGGCACCTACTCTCACATCCATCTGCCTGTTCCTTATGTTGTTTCCACTTTGGCCATACTCCAACATTTTTCTGTTTACATCAGATTTGCATTACATGATTAAAAGTGGTTATACCTGCACAAAAAGAACAAAAAAATTATCAAGTGTAAAGAAGAAGTAATAATTTAATTACTCGAAATAGACGTACAGTGGGGCCCCTGCTTACGAACCTAATTGGTTCCCAGACGGCGTTCGTAACCCGGAATGCATTTTCCCATAGGGTCCCATTGTTAAATTTTTAATCTGTTCCCGAGCTGAAAAAAAATCGCCAAAAATCACTGCTACATTAAATAAAGGCGATACAAAGAAGCACTCACCACTGTTAAAAATGCACATGCATAGCAATAAAACACACAAACACACTCAAAACCCACAAAAACAACACACACATGACACAGAACACCACAGACTCCTTTTCTCACCTTTTTTTCACTCTATTTGAGTAGAGGCAGCCATATGTGAGTTCGCGTGTTCGAAAATTTGCACGCAAGTGAATGGCGGTTCGGTTTGTAACCCGAGTCACCGTTTGTAACCCGAGTCATTTTTTTGGGTCGGCCTGGCATTCGTAACCCAAGGCGTTCGTAAGCAGGGGCCCCACTGTATACAACACTGTTACTTCCCCTTAGCTACGATTTTCCACCGGACGCCAACCGGAAATGACGTACATTTATCCCCACAAGATGAAGTACATGCTTCTAGTTGTCGAAAATAAAACATTGTAACCTATGGATAGGGAACATTTAGATGAAACTACTGAAAACTAATTTACTGTTCAGCCTTATATCAAAATGCGTGCGCAACGCACTAGATTGTGTCGCTTTCAAAACTGTTCCATTGTTTAATTTATTTTGAAAAATCCCGTCAATACAGGTAAAAAGGAATCAATGTTGACTTCTCTATGTCAGCCGACTTTATTAAAAAAAGAAATTGACATGCTTAAAAGAATCCAAAGGAACTAAACTTGGTTTCCTTATGTCAGCTGACTTCATAAAAAAAATTGGCACACTTAAAAGATACCAAAATCAGCTTCCAGGGTTGGTTTGCTTTGTAATAAAATAACCTTTGTATTTGATATCCTGTCAGTAAGTTTAAGCAAGGAGTTTATTGCTCGCTGCCAGTTGTTTTTCATCCATCACCCGGGTTTCTATTTGTTTGCCAGATGTAATCATAATTGATGTTTGCAGGGCAAATAGTATACACAACAATAACTTCCTTTAATAATACTTTTGTAACCCATGCTAGCATAAAGATTATCATTTGCACTCACAGTGGATGTGTTTTAAAATAATGATTTCTGTTTGCGAGATACTGGCATACAGTTAACCTGGATATAATAAAATCTTGGTCAGTTTGCACCTTGTAACTTATCATGCATGAATGGCAGGTGCCTTCAAGCAATTGGGTGATATTTTCGTCTCTTTTGGGATGTTGTTATTTGACATAAGCGATACACACTGCAGTAAGTATGCATATGTAAGCCAGCATCCACTACATATACGGAGTTCATGGATATATTTTTTTCTTTAATAAATTTCACATGATGAAAAAAGAAAGAATAAATGATAACAATGCAAGGTTAGTTTCTTTTATTTTATTTTCAAATAAGTGTATGTTTATCAATTTTATTGTACCGTGCAAAGGGGGGGGGGCACAAATTCAACACAAAATTATTTCCTTTCTTATTTGTATGGAATAATGGAGCAAATATGATTGATGATATTGACTAGTAATGACAAGCTTTTAATTTATGCACGCACACACTGAAACAACTTGAAAATTAAAAGCAAACAATAAAATTAACTGGTAAGAGCTTCATATTGGAGCAGCATTGACAAAATGCTCGACATTATTATCTCTCTCTTTCATGTGTAATCGAGTGTGTATTATATGAAGCAGTGTTACAACATGAAGCCTATAATTAAATATATTTGTTATAATGTTTCATGTACACTACCCTTAGAAAAATGTATACATATTCTGTAGTGTAGAATATTATCTGTTAAGTATTATTGTTTAATAAATCAATATTGATAATTTGACCGGAAGACTTAAATTGGGAATGTTGTTGTGCAGATGCATATATTTTTTTAGCATAAATAAAATGTATATAAATGTTTTAATTAGAATGAGTAAGATATGTCAGTTTGTGTTTTCTCTCATATATATGTATGTTACAAAGTATGATTATTTTCTTTGAAAGAATATCAAGTATCTGCTTGTTGTTTGAAGAAAAAGAACTTCTTCAGAGTATTGTTAAGTTGAGCTGAATTGTCTTTCGAGTTAGGCCGAATTGTCTTTCGAGTTAGGCCGAATTGTCTTTCGAGTTAGGCAGAATTGTCTTTCGAGTTAGGCCGAATTGTCTTTCGAGTTAGGCCGAATTGTCTTTCGAGTTAGGCAGAATTGTCTTTCGAGTTAGGCCGAATTGTCTTTCGAGTTAGGCCGAATTGTCTTTCGAGTTAGGCAGAATTGTCTTTCGAGTTAGGCCGAATTGTCTTTCGAGTTAGGCCGAATTGTCTTTCGAGTTAGGCAGAATTGTCTTTCGAGTTAGGCCGAATTGTCTTTCGAGTTAGGCCGAATTGTCTTTCGAGTTAGGCAGAATTGTCTTTCGAGTTAGGCCGAATTGTCTTTCGAGTTAGGCCGAATTGTCTTTTGAGTTAGGCAGAATTGTCTTTCGAGTTAGGCCGAATTGTCTTTCGAGTTAGGCCGAATTGTCTTTCGAGTTAGGCCGAATTGTCTTTCGAGTTAGGCCGAATTGTCTTTCGAGTTAGGCAGAATTGTCTTTCGAGTTAGGCAGAATTGTCTTTGGGCCAAATTGACTATAATCCAGCATAAATGATACAACTTTCCCATCCCCTCACCCTATTCAATTCCACAGCTTGAAACCAATTTTTTTTCTAGTAAACAGGGTCTTTTGGAAAAAGAAAGAACCCTTTTTCCGATCATCACTCTTTTAGTTACATCCATATGAAACATAGTGCACCATATTTGCCATACAAAAACACGATCATAAGATATTTCATGTAGACATTTATGTGGGGAAATTAAACACTTGAATGGCTAGGTTAAATAGAAGGGATAAATGTACGTCATATCCGTTTTTGGCATGTGGAAACTACCAGTTGTTTACGGATATTGACGAATAATTTTTTCTTTTAAAAAGCGGATTTTTAAGTCTAATTAAACATTTTTATGGTGTGCATACATAACAAATGCGTTTTGTTTATGACTATAATAATATCACACGTTTGTACAATAGAGGTGGCCAGTGACCTTTAATTCACTATCTACCCTTACTTAACTTTCCTTGTGTTTGGGGTAAGGAAGATTATTTTAGGGTTCAAAAGGTCAAAGTCAAGTTGACACGGACTGAAAGACATTCTCTATGCGATAACTTGACATTTTACCAGATACCTGGATCAGTCTTTGCAAATTGCTTGCATTTGAAATAAGAAAGACACTTGTTGATTTTGGGGTCAAAAGGTCAACTGTCAAGATAAAAGTGACTTTAAGAAGGAAAATGGTTTCTTCATGGTATCTTGGGTCTTTTTTCACATACTTTACCATCTTTGTTGATAGTATGCATTTGAGACAAGGAAAACACTTATACGTTTTAGGGTTTAAAGATCAAAGGTCAAGGTCACATGGACTGGCAGAAAGGGAAACAATTTCTACAAAGCTACTTAAGTTTTGTGCCGCGTGCCTTGACAAAATGTTTTGGATATCTTGTATTTGAGACAAAAAAGGTTCCTATGGATTTGGAGACCAAGCTGGAAAGTCACAAAAAGTAAAAGAAGAAAGATGATTTATATTGTAATCTATATTCCTGATATGCTCACAGATCAGAGAACTATTATTGACTGTGATAGCTTCTGACATATACAGAAATGAAATTTTGTTTGATGTAGAAGTACTTCAAACTCAAAAATATTCTTAAGGATATAATTTCAGCTATATTAATTTGCTGAAATTCATTTACTGATGTTGCATACTTTTAAGTCAAAGAAATTTAATGTTGCACAAAATTGATATATTTTTGTGCATTTTGTACATTTCGGTTTCGAAAAACTGAAAATGTGTGGTGTGCTTTTGCAAATAAACAACAGTTGAAGTAAAAAAACACCTTCCCCCAAAAAACCTCAAACGAAAACAGAAAAATCCATCAAAATGTACTGATATCTGTTAGTGTATTCTTATTCAGTATTGTTTCATATTTTAAGTTATAAATGTTTGGTTACAAGTTACTGTTATAACAAAGTAAGTTGACATGCATGCATTTTGTTGTTAAAGGCTGTAGTATTTCTCCACTTTTTGTGGATCGGACCTCTGGAAGGCATTGCAGTTCTTGCCATTCTGTGGAGGGAGCTTGGACCATCAACACTTGCAGGGTTTGCTGTACTACTACTTTTGGTTCCAATTCAGGGATGGATGGGGAAACTTTTCTCTAAATTCAGGTATTCTTATGGCCTATATAGATAAATAGATGCGATAAATGGATTGTGATATATAGATAAATAGATATAATCATTGGAATAAGATAATAGATTAATAGATGAAATAAGTGGAACAAGATATATAGATAAATATATGTAATAATTGGAATATGATAGATAAATGTAATAAATGGAATATGATATGTAGATAAATGTAATAATTAGAATGTGATATATAGATACATAGATGTAATCATTGGTATATGATATGTAAATAAATGTAATAATCAGAATATGATATATAAATAACTGTAATAATTGGAATATGATATATAGAGTACTGTAATAAATTGGAATATGATATATAGATAACTGTACATATTCACATTTTCACATATACACTTATTGTCACATGTAAATTATCATATTTTATTTATGCTTGTTATTCCCATTTTACAGTATTTTTAACAACATAAGATTCAGTTTTTATGTAAGATATATACCAATGTATTGATATGTTGCAGGCAGAAAACAGCTGTACATACAGACGAACGTGTACGTTTGATGAATGAAATAATCTCAGGGATGAGAGTCATTAAAATGTATTGCTGGGAAAAACCATTTGGAGAATTAGTAGAAAAGATTCGCAGGTAGGTGGCACCATTCCCATATTATCAGAGCTTTAAATCTTTCAGATATTGAAAATTACTGTAAAATCAATTCAAATGAATATATATATATATATATATATATATATATATATATATATAATGTTAATTAGTTACACTCTAGCATATTGCATATAGTCTTTAATGCTGTGGGTAGAATTAATATTAATAGTTCAGATATTTCTTAGTCATTTATCAGTGCACATTGTATTTGTTCAGATTTAAACTTTAAATATATTTTATTGCAATAATTATGAAAATATATAACGTCTTCACTTTTGTCTTGTCCGCATAAGTGAGACATGGATTCACTTCTTTCTTAATTGGCTTTAAAGCTACATACCATATTGTGGTTAGGACTTGAATTAATCTTTCTTGTGCTTGGCTTTGCTTTTGTATATGCTTGACACTGCATGGATCTTATCCCAGGCCTCTGAATCGTAAAATTTTACTCAACATTTCAAGTAACATGTTACTACAGAAAGAAAAACTGAAAAGGTTATAGGTATTTACAACTGCCACCTTTTGATTTGTCAGAATGTTTTTGAGAAAGTTTTTAGTCGAGTAAAGTTTGATGATTCACGGGCAAGAACTATGGCAGATGTTAGAATTATTATTCAGCATCATCATCGTCATCATCACTGACATTGTTGACATTATTTGCTGCAGTTTAATTTCAAAAGATTTTGCAAAAGCTTTCCTCCATGGATTTTTTTAGCTTTTGCTCAGGAAAGTTTAACATCGATAATTTTGTTATAAAAAAAAGAAGTGCCATCCAAAAATGCATAAATTATGCATAATTGTTTTGGAGGTTAGTTATGTTGAATGCCAGATTAGTAATTTAAAGATGTCTTACTGTTGAAAGTGGAAATTGATAA
Source organism: Megalonaias nervosa (assembly GCA_016617855.1). NCBI lineage: Eukaryota > Metazoa > Mollusca > Bivalvia > Unionida > Unionidae > Megalonaias > Megalonaias nervosa. The sequence continues at coordinate 17,432 of JAECUM010038734.1, read as the reverse complement.
AAGTTTACATTATGGTCAGATGTAGATTTCTTGCAAAATATACAACTCACTGTTGTTTGATGATGTTTAATTTGTCCATTGTTCAAAGTTTTAGAAAATGATTCCAATTAAGATTTATGTATGTCCATCATAATATGGATCTTATGTCATGATGTTGTCTGGGCAGCCATCTGTATATTTTGTTTCTGCACAGTAACTTAGGTTCTTAACCATCTACCATTACCAGACTTAGATAATAGTTAGAAATCCATTGATATCAGACTCAGATGGTCAAAGAGCAAGTTTACAGGAACTGAAAGAAAGGAAAACTGTTTTCCATACAATAATTTGCCATTCATATCAGATACCCAGACCAAACATTGTAAGTGGATTGTATTTGATAAGAGACAGACAAAAATTGACTTTGGTCTCCAAGGTCAGGTTCACAGTGACGCTTAGAAGCATGATAGCTTGAATTCGTTATCACTTTGCCTGAATTATTTTTTATGGCTTGTGTTTGAGATGAGGAAGACACTACTCAGTTTGGGGTCAAAGGTCAAGAGACATTAAACAAAGGTATATGACATACTTTGATCAAATTTTGTAGGTGATATGTGCTTGGGTTAAGGAAGAAGTCTATTTTGTTAACATGGTGGGATTGGGGGTGGGGCAAATATCTGAAGGTTTATGGCAAATATGACTGGAAGAAGGAAAATGGTTCCACCTCACATACATAACCTGACTTTGAACAGCTTGCACCTTTGGGGAAGGAAGAAGCCTGCTGATTTTGGGGTCAAAAGGTTACAGGTCCAAGTCACTGTGATGGAGAAAATAAGAATTGTTTCTGCACAAGCTTCAAATACTTGATCATGTGCCATCATGTAATTGGGTTAGAAGAAAGCCCATTGACTTTAGTATCATATGTCTAGGTGACTGACTGAAAGAAGATAAAAACTTTGTACATACATTTATAGTGTATAACTGTAAAAGGACCTAATTCAATAAAATAAGATTAAAAGGAATACATTTAAGTAGCTCAACCCCTCAAGGGACTGAGAATAAATCTGAGTTTGAGTCAGAGATACTAAGTATAAGTATAGGGTATCTTCAAAATCATTTCAACAAATCCAGGGTGATTGAGTCAACTGTGTTTGAGACTGAGATTTTGCTGCATACATGTATACATGTATGAGTGTGTATATATCAACATTGATCAGATGAGTTACAAGTTTTTCAGTCTTGAACTAAAGTTTTAGAAACAAACCATTTTACTTGGTCAGAATCAAAATCCTGTAATGTAAGTGTCTGGGATCCCAAACCAGACTGTCAGTATAAAGTTTAATGTAAATCTATGGAATCCCAAACCAGACTGTCAGTATAAGGTCTAATGTAAACCTATGGGATCCAATCCAGACTGTCAGTATAAGGCCCAATATAGATCTATGGGATTTAAACCAGACTGTCAGTATAAGGCCCAATGTAAATCTGTGGAATCCAAATCAGACTGTGAGTATAAGGCCCAATGTAAATCTATGGGATTCAAACCAGACTGTGAGTATAAGGCCCAATGTAAATCTGGGGGATCCAAACCAGATTGTCAGTATAAGGCCTGATGTAAATCTATGGGATTAAAATGAGACTGTCAGTATAATGCCTAATGTAAATCTATGGGATCCAAACCAGACTCAGTGTAAGGCCAATGTAAATCTATGGGGTGCAGTCCAGACTGTCAGTATAAGGCATAATGTTAGTCCATGGGATCCCAAACCAGACTGTCAGTGTAGGGAGGTTTGTCAGTTTTGATGAAGAATCAATAAATACTTATAGCTTTGTGCATGTCTTGCTATAGCCTTGCATCATAATTTTATATCTGTAGCCTTTGCTTTTGCTTGACTGTAACACCAGTATTTATTGTCTTGAATGCTGTAGCATGAAAATTCTGCTTCCATGTGTTATCCCAGCATCACTCCCTCCCCACCCTTGTTTAAACAGATATAGAATTACCTTGAAAATAAAGGAATCATTCAAAAGGTCAGAAACTTTTGTTATCACCATGTACTTATCTTTTGAAAAACGTTACATAAGGATTCTTTTTCTTGAATATTTCAGCGGTACCATTGTTGTGTCCCATTGGTTGTCTTGCATTAATGAAAAAGCAAAGAAATTTCAATCGAAATTATATCTTATCCACCCCAAATTTGCATTTATCTTTTGACATCTGACGGCACTTTCATGTTGCCATATTTCTCTAGTAAGAATGTATATAAAAACATTTGTATCACGTTTCATCTGTGTTTAGAGGTTGGTAATTTTGTCGGCTTTGTTCTTCTTTTTCTCATGTGGTAATGCAGCTGTCCCACATAGTAATATGGTAACCGGAGTTGATAAATGCTGATGGCATTATGTACTAATGCTACGTATTGTTTTAACAGTGTTATTACTAAACAGTGTTAAAGCAAGAATTGTGCATGTACCAAACCACTGTATAGTGGGAATAATTGAATATTATTAAATAATTGTTTTAAAAGGTAAACAAAGATATAAAACTAAGGTTCATGTTGTTTTCTCAATTCGTATTGACATATCTTTGATAGAACAAATCAAACACAGTTGTTTGAGTTTAGTCCTGTGTCCATAGAAGTTTAATTTTAGTCTTGGGGTCCATAGCAGTTTAATTTTAGTCCTGTGGAATCAGGTGTACAATTTTATATCCAGAATCAGGTGTACAAAAAAACATTGTATCCAGAATCAGGTGTACAATGTTAGATCCAGAATCAGGTGTACAACATTAGATCCAGAATCAGGTGTGCAACGTTAGATCAAGAATCAGGTGTACAACGTCAGATCCAGAATCAGGTGTAAAATGTTATATCCAGAATTAGGTGTACAATGTTGTATCCAGAATCAGGTGTAAAACGTTAGATCCAGAATCAGGTTTACAATGTTAGATCCAGAATGAGGTGTACAATGTTAGATCCAGAATCAGGTGTAAAACATTAGATCCAGAATCAGGTGTACAATGTTAGATCCAGAATCAGGTGTACAACATTAGATCCAGAATCAGGTGTACAATGTTAGATCCAGAATCAGGTGTACAATGTTAGATCCAGAATCAGTTGTACAACATTAGATTCAGAATTAGGTGATAATGAATAAGAGATGTACCACAAAGATCAATCTTGCTGTTTTTTTTAGACAGATGTTATTTATTCAAACATGAAAGGAAGGAAATTAAAATTATTTGTAGAGTTTCCTGATAAATAACTTTGATTATAATTCTTTTAGAACGATGAAATGCCAAATTAAATCTTTTAATTGCATTAGCAAGTCATGTGTTTTCCATTTTCCCTGGTTGACAGTTGTGGTTCATACAGTCTTGTGTTCATGCCTTATCTTTCATGTGTATTGAAAACATCAATCATTCCACAGCCAATATACATATGCATGGCATTCAGTACCAGTTATTTCAGTAATGGGTATCATTTTTTAGGATTTGGTTACACTTACCATTGGAGCTTCAGGTGACCAAATTGTCTAAAGCACTTGCCTTTACCAATCACTGTCATCTCACCTCTGTCGATGTAGGTTCGAGTCTCTGGCTCAGACAATGTGGGTATGTGATAAGGATTGCTAGCAGCTTCTTGGCTAGGTGCTTTTTACCAGGGTTTTTCCTGGGTTCTTCCTCCACCAGTTCTTCTGGCTGCCACATATAGCCTATTGTTGTTTGAAAAATGGCATTAAACCTAAAACAATAACAGCAACACATGCCTTTAAATGGCAATGATTCATGTTATCTGGATCCTCATACATCCATATTTCCTTGGGAAGGTCATTATTTACATGCCACGAAAAATACATGTGGCACAGTCAGTGTAAATATATATGGCCATATTTGGATGAGGTCAGCCAAAAATTGTTATCCAGTATAAACTGGACTGAATGCTGTGCAGTGTGATGTCACAGTAAAAGCTGTACATGTTGAAACTAATTGATACCACCCTGTTTTTGTTATGATAGATCTGATGTCCTCTTTTCTTAATCTGGTTTAGTATCCCCCCCACCCTTGTCACAGTCCATAGTGATCAATAATTTTTGTCTGGAGGTTATTTGATGACAATTTCAGTGCAGTGCATTTGATAATCAGGATTGAATAAACAATATTAGTATTTAATTTTAGAATAACAATGAATGTTTAATTTAGTTTTGATTACTATAACACATTGACATACATATATATACATACATACATACATACATACATACCTACATACCTACATCATTTGCAAGTGTTTTTCTATGTTTAATTCAATGATATTAAGAGATAAAAAAAATTTGCATACCCACTTTATCAGTTTATTCGTTCTCTTAAGTGAATGTTGCATTTTATCTATAGGGAACAATTAATTTCACAAAGGAACTTCTTACTGCAGCCAGTATAGATTTATGTTTTACATCCATCGATCAGTGTTAATTTGTAAATAATAGCTACTGGTATATGTGATATAAAACTTGAGTAATTGTCATAATCAGACATTTTTGTTCCACAGATTATAATGTCTCATCATAAAATGGCAACATTTGACAGTCTTTTATAGGCCACATATGTTGTCATGATTTCTGTTTTTAAAATACTGGGAGCTGCAATAAATCAAACTACATTTCTGATTGGTCAAGCAGACTGTAACTGGACACATTTAGTGTATTAGAAAATTTCAGTGAAACAATTTAGGGTGTTGATAAACTTAGTGTGTCCAAAGGCTTCGGGTAAAGATGATGAACAATTAACTACCTGTAATCAAGAGTCTTTATGCCTGGCTAAAATGTAAGATATCCATATTAATCTGTAATATTCAGTTTGGATGGCTGTGCACATCAGAGGAGAGTTTGTTTTTATATGCCCATCATCTAAAAATGCTCAATTGAAACTATCGCCTTTGAACTTTTATTCAGTAGCTCAAGAATAAAAATGAGACTCATTGCTTTGCCTTTTGCATTTTGGCATCAGTTGTCAAAAGCAATATTCTTTAAGCACAATTCACTCAATTTTCAAATGAGAAAAATTGTTATGTTAGCATATATGAATTTATACTGTTTTCAATTTCATGTAAATGTTTCCAGTCAGCCCATAAGGTCTGCATGTGCATTTAAAGAAAATAAATTTCAAGACATCACAGTACACAATTCATTTGAAATACACAGTGACCTAAAAAAGAAAAATATTGCTGACTTAAATTGGTTGAAGTCTCTCAGCCAATTTTTACCAACTTTCACACAAACCATACCATTGTAATCTATAAAGTGTATATTTAACAGGTGCCATGACCTAGAGAGGGTACAGTTCTTTTGGCTAATCACCAAATATCCCTTTTATGGTACTCTTGAGTATCTCTGTTGAAGGAAGGTTTGGTTAAAATGACTCATTCAGTACAAATTTGGTGGAAATTGAGACTGATGGGATTCATTTTTTAGATGCAGGTTACCAATGTTTTTCTTGTGAAAAGCAATTACATACTTGTATAAAGATCTGCTGGTGTCTTCTCTTTGGTTTGACATTGTATTAATAAATCTGTACGATCTTGAACGTACTAGAGATCTGGGGCAAATGTAACTCCATCTGACCTGACAAAAATCGTAAAATTTGGACATTCAATGCCTCTTAATTTTTACCATATTTAACTCTTAAGGTTTGTGATATCTTGTTGAAAGGAACTTTCTCGATATTAAAATGACACCATTATTACTGCAAAGTGTTACTGTAAATATGAATGCCACTAAGAAATCAAGGGCAATGTATGCAACTACAGCTTTTCATGTTAAAAATGTTGTCACTTATTGATTGTTTAAGGGGACATGTATAAAGCATAACATATTCTTGGTTTTGACCCATTACATTATCAAGCTTGTATCAGGTACTTGTGTTTTGTAAAACTGTAATTTAGTTGAGAAGTATGCTGTGCTGAGTACAATGAGGACAGGGATGGGGAACTGTTGTAATGCAATCATCCCAGGGAATTGAATTTGGAAAAAAAAATTTCTGAGCCCTGGCTGTGCTTTACATAGAAATTGAACTGTGTTCAACTTTCCTGTTTGTGCAGAGAGAATAACATTTGGAGGTATGTTAAAATCAGTCTGATTAAAATATCATTATTAGGCTAATGCTGGACTAAACATTTTAGTTGAAGTTACTTCTCCCTGCCACTTAAGCAGAGCAAAGTGATTTGAAATTGGGAAAGAAGTGAGGCTAAGGTCATAATTTTATAGTGGCAAAATAAATTCATCAATAGCTGTTATTTTACAGCATCTTACATGCTCAGTTACATTACCCTTTAACTGGGAACTGTAACGTATTATCCTTTTCATCTCGTTGTTCAATCACATCATTTTGATTTTGTCCTTGTATTGCTCATTGGTAATAAACCTTTTTTGATGCATAAATCTTTATCAGGTAACCTTTTTTGTGGCACTGTGTAGCCATACATTGCTGGTGTGCTGTATGATCCACAATCATCCAACCAATCATACAAGCTCTGCAAGCTTAATTTCATTAAAATGCATGAAATATTCTTTTGATTTATGGAAATTTTAACAACTTGTATTTTTAACCTGACAAAAACTGCCCAATGTATATTTGCCATTAGTCAATAACCTGAAAAAGAGCTACATGTATTTGTTCTCTAAGATATATGACTACCACTAATACATGTTGATTGTTAACATGTCATCACACTACATTTCTGAGTCAAATATTGGATCATACACACATTAATATCATCATTGTTTTCAGGCTCAAAATCTCTTTAATGATACAGCATTTGGTTTGGGATTAAAAAAAAAAACTTTGGATTTGTACACCTGTTTTATGTTATAAATTGGTGCAAATTTGAGGGTGTTAGAAGGTACAAAATTGAGCATTAAGGTTGATTCTGTCAAACCTGCCATTTCCTGCAGCTTGTCATAGCAGTCACTTGGGCATCTAATACACACATCCATACATACATTCTCAGTGTTACAGTTTTATGGCTGGTGGGGTTGACCTAGATTATTCTCCTGTAATGCATGTTTCTTATGTTTGATAACAAAGTATACAAGCTTCACTATTTTGGGCATTGCATAAGTAAGAGTAATTAGGGAAACGTGGGTGTGGAATGCATACATGTTGATTGGCGTGACAGGGCATAATCAACTTTGCCTTCCTAGTGTGTTGAAGCTAAATGTTACGGATGACAGTGATTAGTTTGCTTGAATCACTCCTCGACATTATCCCAGTAAAATTGTATGCATCAGTATTAAGAACCAAATTTCCTTGCAGTCTGTCTTAATGCAGATAATTCATTCATTATTTATAAAAAAAAATGGAACTAGTTTTAAGAGGTGCTAAAATCAGAAATTAGAACATGATCTGCTGCTCTTTCACCAACACCTTTCCAAACTCCAAAGCTGATCGTTTGAAGTTAAAGTCTGTTTCAATATTTTCTTGGCAGCTGATTGCTTGAACAATTTTTGATGTGTTAAAGTAGTTGACGTTTTTGTTTTGGGTTTAACGCCATTTCTTAATGTAAGATAGATTATACATTGCAACCAGTATAACTGGTGGATTAACAACTCGGAAAAACAAGCTTTTTCACATGTCCATATTTGGCAAACTGATGTGCTCAAGTAGTGATGCTGATTTAATAAAGAGTGTCTTTATGTTGTCTTTGATATCAAAATCTGCCTCTTGATGTAGTGTACCGTTAAACATCTTAATTTAGATAGATCTAAATAAGTACCCAATACATGAACAAATGATCAATAAAACACCCTTGTATGGCAACTATTGAGTAGATATTAAGGTTTGATGGTTGATGTAACATGTTTAATAGTCACGACACTCATGCAAAAGAAGCTAGAGGTTTAGGTTTGTGTGTGCATGTGTGTGTGTGTGATTTGGATTTTAATGTAGCTTTAACAATTTTCAGTCATATCGCTACGATGTCTGCAGTATGGCAGTTTATAGTGATGTCTAGCACTGAGGCATCATACCACAGACATGTGGCATCCTGCCCCACCCAGTCATGTGATCCTGACACCATGCCAACCAGACTTAACACTAACCTTTTAATGCAGAGTGCCAAGCAAGGCAGCTGCAAGTACCATTTTTTATAAGTCTTTGACTTGGCTGGGGTTCGAACCCACAACCTCCCTCATCCATGGCAGATTGCTCTGACCACTTAGGCCACCGGAGTGGTCCAGGTTTAAGTCGAACTGTAACATGGTTAGGGGAGATAATTATGTTCAGAGGTAGAATTAAGAAACCACTCAAAACCAAAAACAGTTGGGACCAAATTTAATTTCAGTTTTGAGAGGTTTTCATTTTAATGAGGATTTTGGAGATGGGAAAAAAAAGAATTATGTCTGTGTACAAGCATATATGTGACTTCAGATAGAGAAAGAATGTAATGATGTGAGAACATCTGTGTATGTATGTATAACAGTGCACAAATCTGCTTTTCTAACATTTAATGAAAACTCAGCTGAAAATGTATGTTTCTTCCAAAAGTCACATCTGGTTACATGAGTAAATACAGCTGTTCCACTTTTCATCGCAAGAAACATTTAAGGAATGAGTTACTTTTCTGACATTACTATAAGTGCATTAAAATTATGTATGACAATCAATAATGTTTTAAATGCCCATATAATTCAGAAAATTCCTATGCTAAGTTCTTTTCCTAGTTTCTGAACTTTTCATCTTGAGAAACATTTAAGGCTCAAGTTATTTTTACGACATTGCTACAAAATCCATTAGAATTAAATATGATAATCCATAATGTTGAAATGCTCCATATAAGTCATAAAATTCCTCTGCAAAATTCTTCTCCTAGGTTTTGGTACAGATTCATACTTTCTGATCAGACAAATTTTATGCTGTGAAGATCATTCAGTCCTATGATGCTTAACTGGTCTTTGTAATATTTCACATGTAAGAAAAACAAATGACAATTACCATATGTATTTAATGTTTTGTCTTCATTGAAAATCAGTTGAGTGAATCTTACTTTTAGAAGACCATTTTTCTAGTCTCTATCAACGAAGAATGAAAAACAAACACATTGCCTGATAAATAAATTGTGGGGATTGAATAAAAAAGCAAAGCCAAGCAACAGTTTAAAGATCATATGTACAAATTAATAATATCAACCACAGTTAGATAATAAGCAGACAAACAAAATCTGTTTAAATGGCATATCTACAGATTATTTATAATTTACCTTAAAAGCTGTCTTTTTTATCTTGCAAAGACTTTGGATTATCCTGTTGTCAGCCCTAATCTATGTCAGCATGTGTGTGAAGTATTGTTTTAATCTTTCATGCTCTTGGGACATTTTATCACTGTTAAGCCTACTATAGTATTTTCTAATTGTAAATAATTTGGTCCAGCATGTGTTAGAAATTAAGGAGTCAAAATAAATTTCCAAGTTTGAAAATGAGTTTCCATTCCTTTTAATGTAAAGTTGAAATTTGGGATTGAAATTCGTTTTAGTTTTTGTTTTTTTTGGCACACACACACACACACACCATTCATGGGGAAATAAATAAGCAAAGAATAAAATGTACAAGAAAGAAAGAAGACAATAACGGTCTTAAAACAGGTAAACTGCATTTCTGTGTTTTGCTCCTATCAGCCCAATGAAGTTGAAATAAAAAACATTTAAGTGATTATCACACCAGTTATGCAGAGAATCAAAGTGTTTTGAGGAAATTCCAGGCTTGGAACAAGGGATGGACACCATGTGGCCAAAATAATCAGTGCCATCTATAAAATGTACAACGGAAATTACACTCAAGTAAAGTTATGCATGGAGATACTGCTGAAGTATGGCAAGAGCATGGTGTAGCTGGATAATGGACAAGAGTTCAAATAATAATGATAATATTGATCATAATAGCAGTAGTAGGAATAAAAATATTATAGCAAACATTGCATACATCTGTGTAGTGATTTATTACCTTGAAATGGTGGTTATTGATGTCTTGTGTATGTTCAGTCACGGTGTTATACCCTGGATCGAGTGAATATTAAAATATGAAATTAATGGATGTAATAAATGGAGATCTGAGCACAGATATAGAATAGAACAACATGGGACTCCATATGTAGAATATAACAATTTAATTAATCCGAGAAACAAAATAAAATTGTATGAGGCCTATTGTAGGATACGCTTTTACTAAAAAAAATAAGTTAACAAAGTTCTAAAGAAAATTCAATTGGCAGTTCAGTTTACATAGATACAGCAAATTGTTTTTATGAAGTCAAGTGAGTGTTTCATACTTAATTGTCTGCATGTTTACATAACCTGATATAGTTGCAGGTCACTCTCCATCTCTCTCTCTCTCTCTCTCTCTCTCTCTGCATCCAGCTTCTTACAGGTCATTCACAGTTATTCCAGTCATCTAGAATTCCTATTGTGGAATTCCTGATAAGATGTGGAAGCAGTTTTCCTTGCTCTGAGATTTGTTCTCTTGTTTCCCCTTAGCAGAATTGTCTCTTTATACCCTTAGTTACCTGTCTCTCAAAGACTTCCAGCTACAAGCCTCTCGGACAATTGTTAAGAGGGAATACTTCTTATTACCTTCAGAGTCGAGACCTTTTACGCCTCATGCATAAACTTAGACTAGTTTTGCAGTGTAAGACATTAATAAAACACAAGACTTCACTTGGGGAACCCACTCCAGAAGACTAACTTGTCCAGTCAGAATTTAGGTTTATCTGTCATTTTTGACACATGCCCACCAGAGTTGGAAAATTTTAGATTTTTCCTGCTTCCATTAACAAACCATTCTCTGCAAAGATTCAACTTGTAACAAATATCTCAGCAAGTACAAATGCTGTTTCTGCAGCACTTCAACCATTGCATTTTGATAAACAAAACCAGAGCTTTACCCATTGACTAGTTTGGCCTGACAGTTATCAAAGGGAACCTAATAAAGGATCAGTCATTAGTCTGTATCAGATGTATTAAAGTTTGTTCATCCTCAAACATGTCATGGATTTAATTCCATTCATTATCAGCTAAATTAATTTAATATTGCTATGTGTCGCAATGACACTGGCAAAATTCACACTGTTATGTGTTACAATGACATTTGTACATGTCACACTTTTACAAAATGAAAAACTGATTCCTGGCATTAGTTGCATTAAGTTTGCATGAGAAGTTTAGATTTTTTCAAAATATAGTATCCAGTATCATTCCTTATGTGTGCATTCTATATTGATCCGCCCCAGTTAGAATCGCTTGGAAGCATCACGAGTGATTCGACTGAATGTCCAGTTGAGTTGTAGTGGTTGTCGGGTTTCACTTTGATATTGTTGAGAATATATATAAGTTTTGAACAGCTTACAAATTTGGTAACCAACAGCAGAAAAACTGGTGACATTTTTGAACTGATTATTCAGTTGCTGTTGTGCAATATGCAAGTAGTTTTTAATCTATGTATTGTACTAAACAATTATTGATTCTTCAGTCACTGGCTAATGTTTACAAAGGCCTGATATTGTATTGGTAACGTGTATATGGATTGTTAGTTTGATGCAAGAATGGATAGATTTAGAGGATATTATGCAGAGAGGTCTTGTAATTCCAGACAAATTTAGCTGAAACAGAATGATCAATGTAACAGCATGAAGCCTGGTGGAATTGGATCCAGCAAAGGCACTTAACATTTTCTCATTTGCTTATATAAATTTGCTTTTTGTTTTGCTTTTATTTCCTTTTGATCTTTATTTTCAAGTAGTACGGCCGTTTGTGGTGTTGTTGCTTAACAAAATGCATGTGGAAATCTGGTGAAAATCTTGAGAAAGTAGTTGATTCTAACTTGCATGTTAAAAAAATGGCATTGTTTTGTAAAATAAAAATAGATTTAGTGTTGGTGAATGCAGAGAAACAGCTGCTTCTGCTGTCATCAGTATTGCTACTAATGCAGTTGTGTCTTGGCCTGACCACATTCTATCGATTTTTTTGAGCATTTGTAGATATCAGTCTTTACTAGTCCCTCTTGCAATTCGTTTAAATCAAGCCAATACTTGATCCCATCCCATATTCAGGTGTTAATGTCAAGAACTCGGACATGCAGTATGCATCACAATACATTATAAATGAAATTAATTACATTGGTTTGGGTACTTAAGAATTTTAAGTCTGAAAACATTGCAGATTTCTTGGTGACCAAGAATAATGGAAATTTCTTGGTGCTAGAGTGGTCAGTAATTTTAGGAGCAAGCCATTTTATCACCCGGAAATTTTCTTATACCTTGTTTTGCATTATTTTGATCAATTACCGTTTATCTTTGATTATAGATAATTCTCTATTCATTGGAAAAGAGGATCAAACAATTTGGTTTAATTTTGTTTTCCTGTTTTTTTATTTGTATTGTGATATGTGATATTTTTTGTGTTGCCTTGATATCATATGTCAGTGATGACATGTCACATTGCAATGAATCAGCATTTAGTGACTTCAGCCAATACATGTGTCCATGGAGAGATACCATATACACTTGCTTATAAATCAAGTCAAGCTGCAAACATCACAGATCCTGATCTGCCATAGCATAATGTGCCTGCAGATCAGGGTCTATGTTATTTATTTCTACTGATTACTCCAAACAAACTTCATCGACCCAGATCGGCTGGTGCATTATGCGACAACATATCTGGATCTGTGCAGTTTGCAGTTTGAATCTACTTATAATATGGCATATTGCGATTTATATGCATTGATAAATTGCTACACCCCTGTTTGTCTTTGTTATATACCAGTAACACCAACCAATCATTTTTCCAACAATTTGATATAGACATTCGTACCACCTACTTGCGATTTCAGATTCCATGTCTTTACAGTCCCAAGAATTAAAACTAATACACCAATTAACACTTTTGTCAGAGGCAGATATGAGTAATGGTTGGGGGTTATTTGGGGCAAAAGTATATTGTGTAAAAATATGATATACTCAGTGGGGGGGTGTTCATTCAGATTCATCTGAAAAAATATTGAAGCACAAAATTGTGAAAGTTTTTGGGCTCAGTTTACATTAGACATAAACATTTATATAACACCTAAAAAAGCTGCATTGTTTCTGCATGTAATTGTCTAAAATCCTTTGAAACACATACATGTACTATTTTCCCCTGAATGGCTTCTGACATATGTACTGTTTTACCCTGAATGACCTCTAATCTTTGGAGCTCGTCAGCGCTAAAAAAGCAACATTGCTTGTAATGGCAGTCATAGCGCCAATTCAACAAGCTGACATAAGTTAAAGAATTGAAGCAAATGTATTTTTGAATCAGTTGTGTATATTGAAATTCATAAAACAACAAAACCTAAACAGTCCTTCAGCAATTTCTACAAGTATACTGAATGATCCAACAGTTGTCATGTGGAGATTGTAGATCATCATTGAGTTTAACATCATCTGCATTCCCCTTGCAAAGTGAAATCTGAAATGCTTTGGTAACCAGAGCTGATGAATTGCAATATGGCTGTCAACCACTTGTATTAACAGAATTCTCCAAAATGAAAGAGAGATGAAATTATTGATACTGACACCAATTAAATTCATCATAAATGAATTCAAAAGAATGTAGATGTTGTGATTCCAGAAATAGGACAGCATATTCACACATTTTAGAAAGCACCTCACTGCATATTAGTAACTTTTTATACAATATAGAAAGTAGTTTAAATAATTATTTAAAATTATATGTCTATTCTTTAAAGGTATACAGGTATAATGAAAGGATAATCAGTATTGTATGTAGACCAGGAAAACTGTATTATCTCTTGGTGTGTACATTAGTGGATCACACTTGTTGCTTTGTCTTGTGAGATCCATTGATATAACACACACACACAAGATGTCACAGTTCTCACACTCAATGTACTATACTAAAAATGTATTTAAAGCTAATTTTGCTTGCGAGTGAATAAGATAGACCTAAATGTTCTGGTGTATTAATCAACAGGTGATTTGTTACAATTGAGATAGCACTTTATATAGATAATTATGGTACAGAGGTCCCTCACTATAACCCCCTCAGTACACTGCCTTTATAATACAGGTATAGTCATGGATCCCATTGAAATCTGTCAGTACACTGCCTGTGTAATGCAGCTATCATCATGGATCCCATTAAAATCTCTCAGTATACTGCCTGTATAATGCAGGTATAGTCATGGATCCCATTAAAATCCCTCAATACACTACCTGTATAATGCAGGTATAGTCATGGCTCCCATTAAAACCCCTCAGGACACTGCTGTTATTGTACAGGCATCATCATCGATCCCATAAAACCCTTCAGTATACTGCATGTGTAATGTAAATATAGTCATGGATTCCATTAAAACCCCTCAGTACACTGCTTTCATAATACAGGTATAGTCATGGATCCCACTAAAACCCCTCAGTACACTGCATGTATAATGCAAGTATAGTCATGGATTCCATTAAAACCCCTCAGTACACTGCTTTCATAATACAGGTATAGTCATGGATCCCATTAAAACCCCTCAGTACACTGCATGTATGATAGAGGTATAGTCATGGGTCTCATTTAAACCCCTTGATACACTGCCTTTATAATACAGGTATAGTCATGGATCCCATTAAAACCCCTTGATACACTGCCTTTATAGTACAGGTATAGTCCTGGATCCAATTAAAACCCCTTGAGACACTGCCTTTATAGTACAGGTATAGTCATGGATCCAATTAAAACCCCTTGATACACAGCTTTCATAATACAGGTTATAGTCATGGATCCCATTGAAACCCCTTGATACACTGCCTTTATAGTACAGGTATAGTCATGGATCCAATTAAAACCCTTCAGTACATTGCCTTTATAATGCAGGTATAGTCATGAATACAATTAAAACCCCTCAGTACATTGCTTTATAATGCAGGTATAGTCATTTATCCCATTAAAATCCCTGAATACATTGCCTTTATAATACAGGTATAGTCATGGATTTCTTTTAAACTCCTTGGGACACTGCCTTTATGATGCAGGTATTGTCATGGATCCCATTAAAACCCGTAGTACACTGCCTTTATAATACAGGTATAGTCATGGATCCCATTAAAACCCTTAGTACACTGACTTTATAATACAGTTATCATTATGGATCCTATTGGTCACATTTATTTTATCATGATTGCTTAATTTCTTTCATTATTCCACCAATAATGTAACTATATCATTCTGGCTATAAAGATTTTATTTCCAGGGCATAGCTCTCAAACTATTCAAGGTATATCTATGAAACATAGTACTTATTTTCGGACTAATGATCAAGGTGTACCTTTCACTATCTACAGTTCACCACTTTCAATATACTTTATGTTTTTGTCATTTTTTTTCCTTTATCCATTCATTTTTTATCCACACTTTATTTCTGAAGAATCTCTCTCAAATGTTAAGATTATCTCTGTGAAACTTGTTACATATGTTGAACTAGTGATCCAGGTGTACCTTTTGATATTCACAATTCTTTAGTTTCATTATTTTTGTGTAGTTTTTGGTCAGTTTTGCTTTTCATGCATCCATCCATTGTCAGTGCTTTTGTTTCAGGACCTTGACTCTCAAACTGTTCAAGGTATGTCACAAACTTTTCTGCACACATTGGAGTTGTGGTCCAGGTGTGCATTTTCATGTTCTCAGTTATTCAGCATTTGTAACATTTTTATTCCTTTGTCTGTTCATTGATTAGTCCATTCATTATTCACTCCCAAACAAATTCATTTACAGTGTATTAGTCTAGTGATGTTAACTTGCCTTTCGCTGTTCACAATTCTTCAGATTCAGTATTTTTGATGTTGTATATGTCTTACCATCCATTGTATTAGACTTGTGGTGTAGATCTACCTCTGACTTCATAATTCTTCAGTTTCAGTATATTTGGCATTGTATATGCCTGTCGTAGCATCCATTGTATTAGATTTGTGGTGTTGATTTACCTCTGACTAAATAGTTTTTCAGTTTCAGTATATTCAACATTGTGTATGCCTGTCATAGCATCCATTGTATTAGACAAGTGGTCTAGATTTGACTTTTACTGTTTACTAATTCTTAATTTCAGTATATTTAATGTTATACATATCCTACCAGCCATTATCTTCACTTTTGTTTCTTGGGCATAACTTCAACTCTGTTTAAGATACAGTAGATCCAGGAAATTTTGTATACTTATTAAACTAGTAGTGTAAATGCTTTCTGCTATTCAGACTTCTTTTTCTTTCAATATTTTTAATGTTTTTGTCTGTTTATTTGTTGTTCATTCATCAACATGTTCATTTCTAGAGCAAAACTGGTGATGCCCATCTCTTCCCTGTGTACTTTGCCCATACAAAACTGATGATGCCGATCACTTTTCTGTGTAATTTGTACATACAAAATTGATGATACCTATCAGTTCCCTGTTTTGGGATTGTTTCACTTCTCTTTTCATGGGTAAATCAGAAAAAGATTTCCTTCAAAAAGAAAAGTTTAATTCATCAGTTTGGTTTAGATTTTTAGATGACATATTTATGATCTGGAACCATTCAACTGAAGAACTGGAAAAATTCATTGATCGCCTAAATCATTTTCATCCGACAATTAAATTTACTTATACTGCATCTAGGATGCATGTTTCATTTTTAGATGTAAATGTAATTAAAAATATTGACAACACTATCTCTACAAATATTCATGTCAAGGAAACTAATATCCACCAGTATGTGGAATATTCTTCATGTCATCCAATGTCATGTAAAAACGGTATACCATATAGCCAGGCCAAAAGATACCAACGCATTATTTCAGATGATTTGTCAATTGCAAAATTCGTTGATGATTTAAAAACATATTTCCAAAACAGAAATTATCCTATCATTGATTCTGCGCTGAACAAAGCCCGTAATCTTACTCAACATGAGGCTTTAAACACAGCAAATGTACAATAGAGAAAAATATAATTCCTTTTACAATACAATATAATGCTTCATTACCTAATATAGGCCTTATAATTAATAAATATTGGAGACTCCTAAATTTATCAAATACAAACAGAGTAAAATCACTTTACAACAATAAACCAATTCTTGTTTATAGAAGACCCAAGAATTTGCAAGATTTTCGAATTAGAACTAAGCAAACAGAAAATAAAAAAAGACAATTCTCGTCATCTAAATGTAATAGACACCAGTGCTCTCAATGTGCAAACGTAAGAGAAAGTGCTTCTTTCAGTAGCGCTAATACTAAAGAGGTATTTTCTCTATGTTATAACACTAACTGCATATCAACTGATGTGATTTATTTGATAACCTGTAAAAGATGTAACATGCAATATGTTGGACAAACACTTCAACAAGTTTCTAAGAGAATGAATAATCATCGCTTTCATATAAAAAATTATAG